>OY998241.1:57751817-58022817 GCA_963922005.1 Cornus suecica | reverse complement strand
TATTAAGTAATTTAAGAAAACTATTTGAGAAATACATCCCTTAGTTTTATTTGTTATGGATAAGGACTAAATTCTAATTAAAACGGACAAATATCGAGATCTTATGGAAGCCTTTATCTTTAAACATTTGCATTCACTACACATAGTTACACTATGATAGAAGTTACAGTTAACGTCCTATCAAGGACAAATTTGTGTGGGTTGTGTGATTGTTTTCCCTCTTTTTCAGAAAAAGAGCAAGGAGGAAATGATCCTGAATACCAACTCCGAGTTTAACATAAAAGTGTAGAGAAGTGCCCATCATCTCTCTATATATTTTCATATTTAAAGCTAAGCTTTAAGATTGGACTCGCGGTTTGTAAATGTTTTTTCTTTTTTAATTTTCTAGCATCTCTTTGTAGATGTCAACAAAGTTATAAGGGAGAAAATAAATTCGCTACTACAATTGTAATACTATTATACATATATGGGTGTATATATGTTATCAAATATGGAGTCAACTTTATGAAAGACTATCCATTTTAAGGGAAAATGTCAGAAAAACCAAATCTAGTTAATTTAGATTTATGTGGGTCTTATAGAATGTGAGAGCTTGTTACAACTTTTTGAATTTGAAGGATGAAGCCGCCATGTTGGAGGCTATCCAACAACAACCACAACCATTGTTGCCCCAATCAAAATGGGGTGTCAACGGATATAGCTAAGGGTGTTCACGGATATAATTGGACCGGATTGAAGGTATTTTGGATCCAATGCATTAATACCGAATTCACCATTTATAAATCTAATCCAATTCATTTGCTCAACGGATCCAATCCAAATCGGACCGCGATGAGCCAGATTGGTTTGGATCGGATTCACGGATTCAAATATTAAAAAATAAATGTAACAAAGAGAATGACAAGAAACTTTCACCAATAAAAGTGAGTATCACAATAAGGTAGGTTATATCAAATAGCAATACTAAACATACTTGATTCAAAAATATAAAAAATAAACTTGAGTAAATTGTTTATAAACATATATAATAAACAATACTAGTGACTTGTATTGATAGTATCACAATAGCAAATTGACACAAACATAGATAACAAACATACAAGTGATAGTATCACAGTAGCAAATTGACACAAACAAAAAATAATAAAGTTGGAGTAAATAAACAAAAAATTCATGCAGCATCCGGAAACTTCAATGGATTGATTCAAAAGTGCGGTTTACCTTCAAAACTCCTCAAGCAGTAGTTATGGCTACAAAAGTAAAACTAAGTTTAGTTAATTATTATCAGCGCACCTTTGGTGCAATAATATAACCTCACCCCCCAATTAGAGAGGTGAGGGGTTCGAGCATCTTAAAATGCATTATGGGTTTGTGGTATGTGAGTTTCTTAACATTCAAAAAAATAATAGTTAATTACTAACAAATATCTATAAATAATTTGTAGTGAATAAATAAAATATACTTAATATATTGTAAATAAATAAACATACTTGATTCAATATCAAAAGAGTCTGAGTACTTCAATTTCGTCCATTTGTGCTTCAATTTGAATTGACACTTGCGAAATACATAACCAATCTTGTGCATAAATCAAGACTTCAACAACTTTAGGAGTAAGAGAATTATGAAATTGATCAAGGACACGACCCCTCATGGTAAAGGGTATCCATTCATTTTCTTTTCTTTTTTAATTGTTGTGTATACTTTATTTTAAAGAAAATACATGCATTGAAATAATATAATGTATTAATGTACTTTAATGATATATTTTTTAATTTAGTTATTAAAGTCTTTATTAAATTAAAATTTAATTGTAATTTTTTAAATGAAATAAATGTATAAAAATATTTTAGAGGCCTTACACTTTTATAATAGTAAATAGCTAATAGAAAGCCTTCCATTATATTTTCCTAAAAATTGCATTAGTGATGAATGTTTTAATGTATGAAAATATTATAAGTGACTTACATTTTTATAATAGTATGGATAGATATAGATAATTATTTAGTATAAAATAAGATATTATGATTTAGTTTAGAATAGTATATTATTAATATAAGATATTATAGTTTAATTTAAAATAATATATTATGTGATATATTATTAATATAATATTTTGAAATATATATGAACAGTACCGGATTATTGGAAATGTAATCTAGAACCAATCCAAAAAATACCGGATTGAGTGCTTTTAAATCCATGTCCAATCCAATCCATAAAAAATCCGATCCAATATATTTGAATCGGATTGGATTTACCGATTTGCAGGATTTTTTAACACCCCTAGGTATAGCAAAGGCTATCAACAACAACCAATTGCTACCCCAATCAAAATGGGTGTCAACGGGTATAGCAAAGTGAAAATCCAAATTTACTATGGCCCTTAACCTGGTGAAGAACATAGCATGCAATTGTTATACAAAATTGGGTGTCAACGGGAATGGAAAAGTAAAGAGGGACCAGGTAGTAAAAAAGGATGGGGGTGTCAACGGGTATATGACATAGTAAAGAGGGATTTCATCGACTTGCTACATTATCGGAAAACTTAAAAAACGATAACTTTTGAAACTTCTATTAAAAAAACTGATAACTTTTGAAAAGTAATTTAAAAAAAAAATCAATTAAAAAAGAAAAAACACATATCATGAATAACAATATCTGAACTATCAAATCAATTCATCGTCCAGAATTGAATAGTATAACATAAGAAGATCTTTTATCCATACCAAATCAAAAATTAGATTCCTAACCTAATCAAGAATTTTTTTTATTTATCATTCTTTTATCGAATCACTTAATTGTATTGTATATTCTTATTTAGGGTTGATAAAATGCATCTCATGTCTTTTCTTTGACTTTCCCACTAGATTTTGGCAATGAAGTATCATTTGATCATCTTCCCATTTCCAATAGTAACAAACCAAAACAAACACTAAAATTCAATATTTTCGGATTTGATTTATTCTTTATTAGATAAGACCTCAAAACGAAACAAGAAAATAAGAAGGAAAAAGTTCTTGATTCTTTTGGTAAGAGTGGCGGGATCTTTGTTTGATCTTTATCAAAAGCTCAGTGCGCAATTTGAATGAAATAGATTTTTAAATTCAAATTAGTAATTGAAGTTATGCCCTTTAACCCACTTCCAGTCATTTCCTTTAATGTCTTCATCTTGTATTTCACTAAAAAATTCTAATAAATCAAAATTTCTAAACGGACATAACTACCACATCATACAATATCATCCTAAACAACCCTCTTTCTTACAATTGTCATCTCCATTAAGCATATTATTATGTATATTCTTTTTCAAGAATGTTATTGTAAAACTTTTATTTCAAAAGGTTAAACTGTTATCGCAGTCTTTAAAACTTTTTGACACAATAAATAAAAATATTTTGTTCTACCTAAAATGTCCCAAGAATATTGACCTTTACTCGATTTACAAAAAATACACACTTCCAGGAGTCATATATAGCAAACTAATAATCTATTTTAAAGCCTTATCAATACATCAGGAATGGTATTAGGTGAATAAGATACCCTCCAAACCCTTATTATTCTATAAAAGAATCAAGAATTATTGAAATTACCTAGTAGACGGTAAACTAAGCCTAGAGGGGTGTTGAATAGGTTTTTTATGAATTAATTGATAAATTAAAATATTAATTGCGAAATAGTCAATTTTAATTCAATTCTATCACAATATAATCCACACAATAATAAATAAAAGTACATAAAATAAATTAGAGACGACAACAATATTTTTATGTGAAAAAATCTTGGAAAGATTCCAAGTAAAAAACCACGGATACGCTCAGGTATCGATGCACTATGAATCAAGAAGTACAAGACTTTATGAAGTTTTAGACTTACAAATCACTCTTGATCTGCCTCTATCCACTCGACGTCTAACAGTTTTAAATCACTTGCGCTCCACGAAGCTTTCGCTCCGATCTCCGTACTCTGACGGCTCCGCTTCTCAACAGATCAAAGAACCACAAAGCCTCCTGCTTCGATCTCCGTACACAGACGGCTCCGCTTCTCAACAGATCGATGCAACCACGTTACATAAGGTGATGTGATGATTTTTCAGCAACGAATCATCCAATTGTGCATAAAGATATCATGTGTAGAAGCACAATTGGAGAAACTCAAAACCAAAAGAGAACTTGAATATATCTGATTACTCAATAATTTTCTCTCTCCATATCTCTCTGCAAAAGTATATGAATTGTAAACTAATTGCAGAGATCTCACAAAAGCTACACATAAGTCACACCCTTTTCTTAGGTTTAACTCATTTATATAGAAAAGAGTTTTCAATTAATGGTAAGAATTGTTTTCCAATCAAGATTCGTATTTCCACCATTAAGCCTTCAAAATATAGACTAATAATTTCCAATTTTCGCCACTTACCGAGTACTCGGTGACTGTTCTACCAAGTACTCGGTGAACACCATGCGTGCGCAATCGTGCGATAATATGCACACAGCTCTCTGGAATTTTTCATTATTGCGTACTTACCGAGTATTCGGTAATACTCCCACTGAGTATTCGATGGAACAAAATACAAATTTCTTGAAATTTTTATTTATTTGCACTGCCGCTTCCATCCGTTGTTCCACTCGATATCCTTATATCTTTACCACTTTATACTTGATTTTACACATAAATTTATTACCATATAACACTTAACAACTCGATCTAAAAACACACAAATCTCAACATGGTTTTTTATCAGTATAATGTCATTACTTAAATAAATGTTCTTACAATTATTGTTATGGTCTTAAACACCCTCCAAATTCTTTTTTCTTTAAACTTTTTTTAAACTAAAATATTATTTAATTATATATAACCTTCAAACAGTGCATTAAAAATGTCAATAATAAATTTATATGCACAATAAATTGTATCATGAGATTAGTGTGGTTTAGAATAACATATTGAAATTATAGACTATAACGTTAATCTTTTATGTATTTGTAATTTGTTTGTTAAATTCAATAAAACAATAAATTGTATCATGAGATTAGTGTGGTTTAGAATAGCATATTGAAGTTATAGACTTTAATGTTTATCTTTTATGTATTTGTAATTTATTTGTTAAAAGCAATAAAATAATGAAATGTTAAAGTAGACCAATGTGTTATTTATTACTCCCAATTGTACCTATATATAGTTTTCGCTTTCAAAATTATATAAATAAAAACATTCTAAGGATTTTATTCTAATTAATTTACACTTCAACCTTCATTGATTAATTGAATCTCAATCTTAGAACCACTTTAATTTTGACGCATCAAAAGAGTAGTCATCTTCTTCTTTTCTCACACCTCATGAAATTACTTTCAAGATGTTTAAAATTCTCACTAGAGCAATGTTAATGACAGTCGCAGCAAAGGGAGTGTGATTTCACAGTCGAATATAGGGTTGTACACAAAATCGAAAAATTGACAAAACCGAAACCGGCAGTTCAGTTCGGTTTTAAGATGATTCGGTTCGGTTACGGTTTTCAAATTTCAAAAACCAAAATTTTAGGTTCGGTTTTGGTTTTTACCCTCCAAAAACCGAACCGAACTGAACTGGTTTTATAATATATTATATTATATATGTATTATCTATATGATTATATCAGATAAATTTGAGAGGGTATGATTGTAATTTGGTATGAAAAATAAATTACCTTTAGCCAAATTCTACTAACTCCATAAAATAGATTGATGTAGCAAGAATAAAAATTGAAATCAAGTGGGAAAATGAAAAAGAGTAAATTTCCAACATATACAGACCTTTCAGAAGTGAAGATAGTGCATAGCTTGACCCACCTTTTATGAATTAGACAGATACAACTACAAGAATAATTATTACAGATAAATGAATAAATAGAGATAATAAACTTGTTAGTCTATTCTTATCAAAACTCTTTGTTTTATAAAAAGATATTAACAATAATGAAATTTTCATTTATAAATTTTAAAATATCTAGAAATTGTTATTTAAGTTATGTCGTTGTTATTTTTATAAAAGGCAATTATAAAAATCGAAACCGAACCAAAAAAAATAATTTGGTTTGGTTCGATTTCTTTTATTAACGGTTTAGTTACGATTTTTATTTTTAAAAAATCAAAATTAACGGTTCGATCTAACCAAACCGAACTGTGTGCACTCCTAGTCGCATTTATCCATGGGCCAACTCAATCTATAAGTAATAACATTATTTTATTGGGAATACAACACAAATAAACTTTATCTTATCATTTAATTTTTTTATTACCTATCATTACAAATACTTATCACTAGTACTATTCTATTATAATTAAATTAAAATCCAAAACCATTCTACTTTTCAATTTCGAGATAATGAATTAATCAATATGAAATTTGTTATGGTACACTCCATCTTCTTCATATAACTTTGACCGTTGACTGGTTGTTTAGGTTGTTTATATTGTCCATTTAATTTTGTAAGTTGTTAGTTATTTGTATTGAATGGAAATTAGTCTTACCTGCGCGCTTTCTCTAAATTAAAGTAGAGATTGTTTAGGCCCCGTTTGAAAAGGGCGTTTTTGTTTTGTTTTCTGTTTTTTGGTCTTAAGTTGGGGACAAAAAGGTGTTTGGAAAGCCTAAAGCTTAAAAATGTTTTCATGCACAGTAAAAAACAAATGTCAAATTTGGGGCTGAAATGAGAACAAAAAAAGGCTGTTTTTTTGTTTTTTTAACTGTAGATCTGTACAAACAAAAAACACAAAATCGATACAAAAAAAACCACCGAAAAATCATTTCTCAAAACACAAGAACAGAAAATCAAGAATTGTTTTCTCCTCTCTTTTCTGGCGACAACTCTAAAGAGCAATCGGAGAGAGAAAGAGAGAGAGAGAGAGAGATCGATCCATCTTGCTTCAATCTAGGGTTAAGGTTAGGGTTTTCAGTCATCGATGGCGACGAGCTCGCAGCAGAGTGGCTCCAAACCAGCGCTGAGGAAGCCGGTCTTCACCAAGGTCGATAACCTCAAATCGGGCACCAACCGTCACACGCTCGTCGTGAAGGTCCTCAGCTCCAACGCTGTGTTGCAAAAGGGCAGATCTTTGTCGCCGCACCTCCGCAACACTCGCATTTCTGAATGCCTCGTCGGAGACGAAACCGCTGTCATCCTCTTCACTGCACGAAATGATCAAGGTATATATATATACACATATATACATACATATTTGTATATACTCTGCAATCGATCGCATTTTTGGTACATTTGGAACCCTAGAAATTGATTTTTGTTGTAATGCGGTTTCGTTATACTTAATGGTATGATTTGGCATGTAGATTTTGTGGTGTGAAACCCTAGCTAGAATTAATTCCAATGTGTACATTTAGGGGGGGTTTGAATATTTGATTTATTTTAGAGTGGCTTGATTTGGTTATTATGCTCAAGTGGTGTGTATGTTCCTGTTAGTTGTGAAAAGAAGATAAACATAAATGATTCGGAAACATTCTCTGATTATTTTGCTGAATTAAATATTCTGATTAATAGGTTGTATAACGTAAATTTTTTAATAAAAAATGTGGTGTGAACAAATATTGTATAGTAAGCTTTTGTAGGAATATTAGATTTGTAGTTTCTAATGGAATAGGAACAAAGGATTATAATAAGTTAATAACCCACTTTTTGATAATACAAAAATTATACTTTTCACTTCTTCCCTACAAAACATGAGTGTTTGAACTGTTGAAAACCATGAGTGGAGGATGAAGTGATGACTGAACCGCATGAAAGTGGCATGAGTGTTTGAACTGCAGAAATATAATTGAAAATGGCATGAGTGTCTGAACTGCAGAAAATGAAAGTGGCATGAGTTTGTAAGCGGTTTGTAGTGTGGTATTGCTCATGGAGTGTGTGAACCGAAGGAGGCTTTGCTCCCAATGTTCAGGACAACAGGGAAGGATTGGTATTGCTCATGGATGCAATTGAAAAGGCTGGCTACACAGGCAAGGTAGGAAGCAAAGCTCTTTGTCTTTGTTAGTTGAAGCTCAATGTATCAGTTCTTTTTATAGCATTGGAGAACTAACAATGAATGATGCATATTAAAATAGGAATGGATGTTGCAGCTTCAGAATTCTTAACAAAAGATGGGAAATATTATCTCAATTTGAAAAAATCAGCCAAATGATATTGTGGAGTTGCATCTTAATTTCCTGTGTATTTCGAGCATTCTTTATACAATTGTTGATTTATTTATTTCCTTGCAAAGTTCTGCTGCTCTGAATTCATATGTCGGATGGCCTTTCATAGATAATTGGCCAAAAATTGCATCATCTATTGACGTTTTTGGACATGGCAGTTCCTTAACTCATGTTATTCATCAGTTAAAATTCTATTTCCTGTCAATTTATGATATACAATATTAGCCACTGTCTGGCAATCAAGGGAAACATGTGTGATTATATTAAGGGGTGTTGAATTGCATGTTTTGTTCTCAAGTTACATATGTGGTCGTTGGTTTACACTGACCAGTTGCTATTAATTTGTCCTAAACTGTGTTTTGCCTCGTGCATGTGATTGATGTTTGGGATGGCTCTACCATCCAGACTCAGTTTATGTTGGGATGAAAATATGCTTAGCTGAAATGTCCTTCCTGCAGTGACCAACATGTTAATTAGATGAGTAATTGACTTTGATAATTGGTACATACATATAAATGAAACAACAAAGAGAAAAAATGTTGTAAGAACTTTTAGGACAATATGAACTCCTTTGCTCCAAGTTTTTATATTAAAAGATTTCTTCCGATTTAAAATTTGAAGTTTTTAATCATAGTAGGTTCTTTAGTATGCATATTCACGGTTCTTCCAACAAAGATTCACAAATAGTTATTTTGTAAACGTTTCAAGGGTGATCATTGTATGCCGTTTGGTGCCAACTTAACTTTCCCCCATTTAATAATTGCAGGTTAACCAGATTGGCTCAGTAACTGAATCTATTCAAGTTGCCCTCGACTCAAAAGCTGTAGGATGGGGTGTGATGGTCAGCCATCGAAGTGGTGAAACAGAGGATAACTTCATTGCAGATCTTTCAGTTGGCTTGGCTAGTGGACAGGTTTATGAACTGTATTTTGTAGACTCTGCTATATGTTATGTAATTTGTTGCTGTTTATTTAGCAGTTTTATACTATATTTTGTACATAAAAATTGGAGCTCCTTGCCGAAGTGAGCGATTGGCAAAGTATAATCAGGTAAAATTGGAGCCTTTCTTGTATTTTCGTTTCCTTTTCCTACCTTGAAGGATCTTCCCTTCTGATATACTGAAGTGATCTCCCCCCAAAATGAGAGATTCTAATGTCTGTGTACTTGTGTGTGTGTGTGTGTGTGTGGATATATGTATTGTGAATACTGATTGACAATCAATCCATATTTTTATTTTCATTTGTTTCCCGTTATTTATTTTAAGCAACTGCTCATCCATTATGGGTACTCTACTTGATTACAGCTTTTGCGTATTGAAGAGGAGCTTGGAAATGTTCGGTATGCTGGTGAATCTTTCAGGTCACCTTGAGCAAAAGAGAACAAATTTGATTTCTTTGTTTGGAATAATCAGCACATCCAATTTGCCGCATCAAACTAATTACCGGAGCTGTGAGTCAGACTCATGTCTAGGAGAATCTTGAGAAGTTTTGTAGATCTATCGACTAGATGCCATTTACCAGAAAATATTTTTCTGATCAATTAGGCATGTTGTAATCCATGTCTCATCATTAATTTAAGCTATTCTCTTTAAATTAAGATTTGTTTTCTGTATCTACTTAAGAGTGTATGAGGATCTGGTTGAATTTGATCATCAGTTATATACTTCCATATGTAAGCAATTACTTTTGTTATTTCTCTCTTTGGGTTTTAACTGGTGGTTTTTGGAAAAGTAACTATTGTACTCTGTACATAATCAATTAAAAAAACACTCAAAGTAATATTCAACTCCAACTTCTATTGCATTGAGCCAATGAATTTGTTATATTTAGTGACAACACGGAACATAAATTGATATATTTAACATAAACATAAATTTTCTCAATTCCAACACTTTGGCAAATTTTCAGTAAAAATTTTTAAAAAATAATTCAACTCTCCAAACATGTTTTTTTGTTTTTGTTCTCAGAAATTCAGGGAATACAGACGCTGTCAAACGTGTTTTTCTATTTTTGTTCTCAGAAAACAAGGTTTACCAAACGTGTTTTTTTGTTTTTTGTTCTTGAAAATTTTTGAGACAAAATTCACAACCAAACATGTTTTTGTTTCCAGGTTACCCTTAGGACAAGAACAAGAATATTTTTTGTTCTCAAGAGGACAAAAACAAAAACAAAAACACTGGTTTCCAAACGGACCCTATATCTCCCACTCCCTTTCTACTTATGCCCTTTTTATCTATTAGAGCATTGGTAGTCTCCACTTTGTAAGTGTCATGCCACTCTTTTAGAATATGGAATTCTTTATTTTATTTAGAGTATAAATATTATATAGTATGAAATTATATGATTCACATTATTTTATATTATTTTATTATAAAAAAATTATAATTATTAATAAAATATTTAATATAAAAAATATATTAAATATTATTTAAAAAATATAAGATTAAATTTTGTACAGATAAAAATTAAATATGCAAAGAAATCAAAATACATTAAAATAATTTAACACACATGAAAAAATATATATTACACATTAACACACATGAAAAAAAAATACATTACACATTAACACATAAGAAAAATAATAAATATGCAAAAAAAATACATTACATAATTTAATACACATGAAAAAAAATACATTAACATTTTATCACTTATAATGATAAAATTAAACATTTTCTTGACTTAAACGAGCTATAATTATCTTCTGTTGAGCTTCGATCCATGCTTTGATCATCGATGTTGGAGTATCGTTTGGATCTTTTTCCATCATTTGTCTTTCCCAAGCACTTTGTTCCTTCTAAAGCTCCATTCTTTTTTATTTTTTCTTGCATCTCAATTTCCTTCACTTTCAACTCAATCTCATATCGCTTTATCATTTATTGTTGTACATTCAAATCTACTTTCGCTTTCAATTTTAATTTATTATGTTCAAGTTTCCCTTGATCCAACAAATTGTATTTCTCAACAAATCCTTCAAAAGATTTAACATATAAGTTTGCTTGTACCTTATCTTTATTCTGCTTACGAACTTTCTTTGATACTTTTCGTCCAATAGGTCGTGATATCACAAACAAATCCAAGATCAATGTATTAGTGCTCTTCGTCCAATCCACTAATACATTGATCTTGAATTTAAGAGAGAGATGTGGCAATCCATCAAGCCTTAACAGAGAGAATGTAGAATCCTTAAGAGAGAGATGCGACAATCCATCAAGCCATGACCGATTCCGAGCCATGCTTTAGTAGTGAAAAATCAAGAGCGAAACATAGCTCTATGAAGTTGGAAGGACATGGGAGAAGCTGTGGTCAAAGTCATTCTATTGGAATATCTATCTCGCTTATTTTTAACTCCGTGTTTTGCCTGTTCTCAAAAGTTTATTTTTGTTATTTCCAAAATTAATACTCACTCAACTCCATTTCCAAAAAACTATTCTTAAAAATCACGTGTCAAGCTGTACTTTTTAGCTCTTCTCATTTTTTTGCAACTCATAATACATAAAACTGTATTTTGAGTTCTACCAAGCATGACTTAATGGTCGACCTATTTCCAAGTCGGTATATCCTAGATAAAGAAAAAACTAGAGTATATAGAAAATGCTCAGGGTATCATGTGAAGACATACGTATGAAGGAAAAATTAAAAAAATTGCATTACCAAATTGGCACAATGAGAACACGCATGCATCAATTATTCCAACCCAATCAGACATAAGAGAGGGTTGGCAATTTCATTTTCCAACATCTAGAACTAAAGCATGGTTTTCACGTGGTTCCATTTCATTTCTTCTTCTCCCTTTCTTCATAATTTTATAATTTTAAACTTTTTAATTTGTAAAAAGTACACTAAATAAATATCTGTATTGAGTATTGAGTAAGAAAAAGGAAATGGTTTTCACGTGACTCACCGCCTATGGCTATAGCACAATTCTTCTTCTCTCTTTCATGGGGTCGGAGAATCATTTCATTGCCACGAGTCACCACCTATGGAAAACGTGTTTGATGGTCACCACAAATATTTTTTTAGATTTATTTGTTCTAAGAGTTATTAGTAACCACACACTCCTCTGAAGAATTATGCGTGACATGGGCCTACAAAAACATATATGGAGTTCATCAATTAAATAGTTTAATATAATAATGATAATAAAATAAAGGGAAAATATCATATACCTCCCCTGAGGTTTAGTGATATTACACGTGATCCCCTACTGTTTCTAATATATCAGTTACCTCCCTTAGATGAATCCAAGGATGTAAAATTACGAAATGACCCTCAATAAACCATCCTAAACTATTGAATTTTCACATTGCCCCCCACCCTAATGAGTAAATTACAGTTTCACTCCCTAAAATTCTAAAAAATATTTAAAAATTAAAAAAATATATAAAATTTGAAATATATATAAAATTCCAAAAATATATATAAAATTCCAAAAAATATGTATAAATTTTGAAAAACATATATAAATTTTGAAATATATATATCTAATTCAAAAAAAATATATAAAATTAAAAACATATATATAAAAATTTGAAATATTTACTCCCTTCGTCCATTTTTAGTTGTCCACTTTGCCTACTTTACTTGCCCATTTTTAGTTGTCCAATTTCGAATCCCAATATAATATTATCATATATTTTCCCAAATTATCCATCTTTATTAAATTCAAAAGGCAATGGACCCCACTAAAAACCATAATTATACTACATTATCAAGGGCAAAATAGGAAAGAAAATAATGTCAAAAAAATGTTGACTTTTCAATAGTGGACAATTAAAGTTGGGCGGACGGAGTATATAATTTGAAAAAAATATATAAAATTAGAAAGAAAAAAATATTTTCAAAAACAAATATAAAATTAGAAAAAATATATAAAATTCAGAAAAAATATATAAATTTAAATGAGTTTCTTCTTTTCTTCATAATCTCAAATGGGTTTCTTCTTTTCTTCATAATCTCAATTCGGAAATGTACTTACTCACTTTGAAGATAAAAATAATATTGATTTTGCAAGTTCAAACATGCATATATTTCTAGAGGCTACATTACAGAATGTGTTAATTTATACTTTATTCAAATTTCAATGTTTGTTGTGGAGAGGGTGAGAAATCTATCAAATCCCAAGCACTTATTTTTCAATTTTTTTTTATAATTTTATATATTTATTTCAAATTATATATATATTTCAAAATTTATATATGTTTTTCGAAATTTATATTTTTTTTCAATTTTTAAATTTTTTCAAAATTTATACATAGTTTCTAAATTTTATATATTTTTTCGAATTATATATATATTTTCAAATTATGTATATATATATTTCAAATTTTTTATATTAGTTTAAATTTTAAATATTTTTTCAAATTTTAGGGGGTGAAACTGTAATTTACCCATTAGGGTGGGGGAATATGAAATTCAATAGTTTAGGGGGATTTATTGAAATTAACCATGAAGGGCAACTAGGTAAAATCACACATGAAATCAGAGTTGACCGGCTTGACTTTGGACGAAGGGAGTGAAAGTATTATCCGAAACTAACCTGGAGGGAGATATCTGCTCGATTTGAAAACAGTAGGGGAACCGCGTGTAATATCACAAAATTTTAGGGGAAGTTTGTGATATTTTTCCTAAAATAAATATTTACTATTAGGGTTAATTTCATTAAACCCCCTTATACTATATTGAATTTAATCAACTGACCCTTCCTATGTCCATATCACCCCATGTACTGTCCAATTGCATCAAATAGCCCCATCTCCGTTAAGTCCGTCAGTTTATTGGACATGTGCTCCTCACATGCTCTATAATATTATATAATTTCCCAAAATACCCCTCAATTCATCACAAAACCCCCTCTGGTTTTAAAAAACTATCAAACACCCCTTGACCTATCAAGTAACCACATATACTTTCTAATTCAATCAAGGGTTAATTTCACAAAATCCCATATACTATCCAATTTAATCAACTAACCTCTACTGTGTCCAATTTAATCCACTTTCTTCGACAAATGCAAGACATTGAAGTTTTGTCGAGGTATTTTAGACTTTAAATAAAAAAATTGATTAATTTGTAATTAGTTTAGTTAATGTGATCCAATTTAAAATTGAAATTTTAAAATAAATCAATTTGTAATTTATCCTCCCTAACTCTATCTATATGTAATTTTTCTTATTTTTAAAACTAATATCAACTAAATCCGTTACATGTCATATCGATCGCGATTGAAATCGATACCGCAAGAGACAACCATTGATACCATATAGATTATAGTCTATCTGTATTGATTCTTCATGAAGAGGACGTGTAGCACACTGAGTTTATGACTGTTTGCTTAGCCGCTTAATTAATCAATTTATTTCTATCTTTAGTAAATGTTATTTTAGTCTTGGAGATAACATGTTTTATTTAAACGAAAGTAATCATGAATCCCCTGCCTTGCTTAACTCAAAACATTTTAGCTAGAAACAATGTCCAATAATGAATACATCCCAATGTGTCTATCTAAGGGCAGATAATTTGGATTGAATTTATTTTAGAGTATTTTGTAACTAAGTTGATTTAAAAAATTAACACAATGTTAAGTAGCAATGCAACATATAAATTCGTTGGATGAATTCAAGATGTCTAAAATTTGTGTGCATCTTTGAAGGGGATCACAATTTTGAGGGGTGGGAAACTGAACACTAGGTTGAAATTGACTAGTAATGAAACTATTAGTAAGTTAGTACCTGCGATTTGATCTAATTACACATAATGGTTACGATCATTGTCTATTGTGACGAACTACAATTAATACAGTTGGGTAGCCGATAGTAGTAGAAGCTCTAAGGCCGCTATTCCTGACAGTGTACTTTTTGTCTTTTGTTGAATTTTTTTCACGGGAAAGCAAGTGTTGTGATGAGATATGTCTTTCAATACTTTCCGATGAACTAGAGTTCTAAAGATTTTGGGCTTTTCCAAAGAACTACAATTAATACAGCATTGGAAAGTGAATAGACTTCTTTGTATATGATAATCAAAGGGAGTGAGAAAGCTGGAGTAATTCTTTGGAAAAGCCCGATTCTCTTTGTCTTCAAGCTTTCATTCCTCAATCCACTTGTCAAGCCCTTAAAATCCTAAGACTCCCAAACCGGGACATCCGAGGACTTCGGGGTGTGATCCATTTATAGAGCGACCAACTAAAAACATCAACATCAATAAAACGAAAGAAATCATGCTAATAACAATGATTCCATACAACTGAGCGGAAGCTAATATCAATTGATACACAAGGCATATCGAGGTGCCGAAAGAATACATCTCTACAATGATGCAATGAAAGCCAAATACAAGGAAGGGATATGCCAATAGACTAACTCCCAAGAAATACAACAACAGTCCTAATATAAGGGGAAAACAAGGGAACAGCTAAAAGGATCAACACTACGTAAAAACGTCCCAGTCCCGCAAGAGCATCCGTGCCAATTGTCATCCTGCAAGAAGAACCTGAAACCTGCAACTGGGGGAGGGGAAAAGGGGAAAGGGGTGAGCTCACTAGCTCAGCAGGAGAAGCCTTAAACTACCACATCCCCTGACTGTCCAAGTCTAGTGCTAACCAACCCGTGTACATGCATCTATCCTAGATTGGTCAATCATCCCTCATGAAACTCACGTCAATACAAGACCCCTGAAACATATTCCTCTAGTCCTCTACCATGCATTAACAAACATGGCAACTAGCACATCATGAAACCATAACATAACATCCCATGGTAAACGCACTATATATATAGATATAGATAAATAAGTACAAGACACGTAATATGGACTGTTGGCTTTGAAATTCCATTTCAAGCAATAAATCTTATTTTGATATTAACAAAACATTCAAAACCGTGTTTGGTACTAATATGGCTTTGAGCTAAGTGTTTCAGCAAGTACAGGTAAATGTTTCGGGAAGATCGCTAAAGCAACAAGCGATAAGGAAACTCAAGCGCAAACTCGAAGAAGGACAAAAAGATCAAAGAAAGAACAAAAGCTGGACTCAAGACCTGGGGTAGATAGGTCGGGGTGAGAATATTGTAACAAGGTATCTTATGCGTTGATTGATCTTATAAGCTCAAGTAATTAATCAAACGAACTCAAACGGATCAAAAACGGACCTTGAAAACAATTTTTGGAGTCACCCAGTCGACTGGCCTTTCCAAGGTAGTCGACTGACTGTGACCCAGTCGACTGGCCCTTAAGGACCCAGCCGACTGGATGAACCAGTGAGATATAAAACATTCTAACTGCATGAGGCAGTCGACTGGCCTGTCCAAGGAAGTCGACTGACTGTGACCAGTCAACTGGCAGTTAAAGACCCAGCCGACTGACTGGACCAGAGAGTTTCGAACATTTTTGATTGCCTGAGGCAGTCGACTGGCCTGTCCAAGGCAGTCGACTGACTCATGAGGCAGTCGACTGGCCTTCTTGAGGCAGTCGACTGACCCTAGCCGTTGGAAAAAATATTTTAAATCTAAACATGGAGGCAGTCGACTGGGTGCCGGTAGGCAGTCGACTGAGTGCTTCAGGATTTTAAGGAAAAGTATTTCTAAACAATATTTTTGCCCAAAAAGAAATGATTTTGCTTGCAGATTTTCAGGTCCTACTCTCCATATTGTCTAGGGTGAGACACATTCTCCAAACCCTAGTGTTCACTATATAAAGAAAGAGATATGGATTAACAATGCTAATGTTCTTGTGTGAGAAATTTTCCAAATATTGTTCATCTCTAATTTTCTCTCAAGCATCTTCTGAAAAATATTTTGATAGCAAAATCTCGCTTTTCACTCTTATCATTTTGAAGATTTAAACTCAAGCCTTGAGCCTATTCTCTTATTGAAAATATATTGTGAGAATATATATATCTTGAGTTCTTGAAATATCACCTAAAAACACTTGAGCTTATCTTGATCTATCATCCATAAAAACCTTAGGGTTTTGAGTGTTTTTGTTTCTTGAGTGATATATTGATTACATACACAAATTTGTGATCTTGGGTGAGTGAAGCCCATTGTATCAAGGGAGGATTGTTCTCTTGATTGTGTGAAGAGCTAGTTAGCTCTTTTGTAAAGGTTTTGTTATTCCACCTATTGAAGGAAAAGCCATAGTGTGAGGATTGGGAAAGTCTCAAGGAAGGGGATTCTTTGAGCCGAGGAGTAGGAGTTACCGAACCTCGTAAAAATCACTGTGTCAATATCTCTATCTCTATCTCTTTACTTTATGTTCATGCATGCTTAATTTATATTGTGGTAAATAGCTTGTTGAATATAAGTGAAATCATTCATTGCATATTTTACCTTGTAAATTAATATTGAACCTTGTTGCATGTTCTAGTAAGAATAAAAAGGAGTTAGAAATTATTTTTAAAACCCTATTCACCCCCCCTCTAGGGTATTTTAGTAACTAACAATTGGTATCAGAGCCTAATCTCTACTTGTTTTTGACTTAACCGTCTTAGAGAACGATCATGGCCTCAAACATAGTCACTCATGTAGAAGGACAATCAAACAATAGGCCCCCATGGTTTGATGGTTCAAACTATAGTTATTGGAAGACTAGAATGATAGATTTTCTTCAAGCTATTGATTATCAAATTTGGCTAGTTATTGTTGATGGACCTTTTACTATTACCAAAATAGTTGATGGAAAAACCATTCCCAAATTGCCCAACGAATGGGATAATGATGAGCGTAGACTTATTTCATTTAATGCCAAAGCTAAGGTTAATCTAAATTGTGCCTTAAGTCCAAATGAATTTAATCGAGTGTCTACTTGCTCCACGTCCAAAGAAATGTGGGATAAACTTGAAGTTACTTATGAAGGAACTACTCAAGTTAGAGAATCTAAAATTGATATACTTATGCATGAATATGAATTATTTGCCATGAAGGAAGATGAAAATATCAATTCTATGATGTCTCGTTTTACTAACATTTTGAATGGACTAAAGCATCTTGGTAGAATTGTTCCTAGATCCGATGCGGAACGCAAAGTCCTTAGAAGCCTTCCGGTCAAATGGGATGCGAAGGTGACGGCTATTAAAGAAGCACATGATCTTAGCACTATGAGTCTTGATGAGATTTTCGGGACACTCCTTACATGGGAAATTACCTTGAAATCTCGTGAAGAAGACGCCAAGCCAAGAAAAGGTATAGCCTTGCAAGCTTCAACCAAAAGTGAAGCAAATGAGAGAATCGAAGAAGAGGTTGATGAAGACATTGCCTTGATCACTCAACAATTCAAGAAATTTCTTCAACGAAAGAAGGCTAAAGGTCGGAGGTTCTTAAAGAGCAATGAACCAAGAGGAGAGACAAGCAAGAAGGAGTCTATTACTTGTTTCAATTGTGGTAAACCGGGGCACTATAGAAATGAGTGTTTCAAGCCCAAAAAGGAGAATGATAAAAGGCCAAACAAAATGGCCATGAATGCAACATGGGATGATTATGACTCTTGTGATTCGGATGAGGAAGAGAATGGTGAGGAAAGTACAAATCTTTGCCTCATGGCAAATGAAGATGAGGTACATTTAAATTTACATGCATTAGATAATTCCATTTTATCATATGATGAGCTATTATTTTCTCATAATGAATTACAAGATGCATTTGAAAATTTGTATGGTGAGTTTGAAAAACTAGCAAAAAAACATAGTTTGCTCAAGAAATCTAAATCTTCATGTAATTCCACTTGCCACACCATAGTTGATGTAAATACAACTAATGACAAAAGTATGAAGATAGAAGAGGAAAATATTTTGTTGAAGAAGACCATTGATGATCAAATAAACATCTTAGCAAAATTCACAAAAGGAAAAGAAAACTTGAGCATCATGCTAGGAAGACAAAGAAACTCTTTTGACAAATGCGGCTTAGGATATGATGCATTCAACAAAGATGCACTTTAATTGAAGAAAAGAAAATCACTAAAGCATACTTTTTCAAAACAATCTTCATGCTCAACTTCTATTGATCACAATCATGTTTCATGCTACTATTGCAAGAAAAGAGGTCACAAAGCAAATGCATGTTTTCTAAGAAAGAAGAAGAAAATTGTTTCAAAAATGTTTTGGGTTCCAAAAGGAACTATTGCATCTCTACGTGCTAAAGAAAACTTGGTAACTAAATCAATTTGGGTTCCGAAAGGAACTATTGCATCTCTTTCTAACCAAAATAGACCCAAAATAGATTAGGTACCAATAAAAGTCACGTAACGTTGTTTTGTAGGTGTGCTTGAAGACTGCCTCAAAAGAAAGATGGTTTCTTGATAGCGGATGTTCAAGGCACATGACGGGGGACAAATCGAAATTCATGTCCTTAAAATCTTATGAAGGAGGAAACGTTACTTTTGGAGATAACTCACAAGGTAAAATTGTTGGAATCGGATCTATTGGTATATCTTCCTCTCTAGCTATAGATAACGTACTTTTAGTTGATGGTTTGAAGCATAACTTGTTTAGTATTAGCCAACTTTGTGACAAAGGTTATGATGTTATCTTTAGGTCAAATGCATGCATAGTTGAGAAAGACGGAAAACAATTGTTCAATGCAAAGAGAAATGAAAATTTATATACTATGTTGCTATGTGAATTAAATGAACAAGATGTTAAGTGCTTTGTCACATCGAGTGAAAATAGTTGGCTATGGCATAGACGCTTAGGACATGCTAGTATGGACCTCATCCAACGTTTGTCTAAAAATGAATTAGTCAAAGGCCTCCCGAAGACTAATTTTTCAAAAGATAAAATATGTAGTGCATGTCAAATAGGTAAGCAAGTGAAATCTTCTTTTAAGAGAAAGAAATATATCACCACTTCTCGACCCTTAGAGATACTTCATATGGATCTCTTTGGTCCGGAAAGAACGGCTAGCTTGGCCGGGAAACTCTATGTACTTGTTATAGTAGATGATTACTCTAGATTTACTTGGGTTTACTTTCTTGCTCATAAAAATGAAACTCACTCCATTCTCGATAAATTTTATAGAGTCATTCAAAATGAAAAAGATTTGAAAATCAAGAAAATTAGAAGTGATAGGGGTAGAGAGTTTGACAATCAAGATCTAGAGAAATTATGTGATGAATTTGGTGTATCTCATGATCTCTCGGCTCCAAGATCTCCTCAACAAAATGGGGTAGTTGAAAGGAAAAATAGATCTTTACAAGAAATGGCTAGAACTATGTTAAATGAACACAACCTTCCCTGAAGTCTTTGGGCGGAAGCGGTAAATACCGCTTATCATGTCATAAATAGAGTTATAATTCGTATGAAATTGGGTAAAACTCCGTATGAGTTGTGGAATGGTCGGAAACCCAATATTGGTTATTTCAAGGTATTTGGTTGTAAATGTTTTGTTTTAAATGATAAAGATAACTTGGGAAAATTTGACTCCAAATCGGATGAAGCAATTTTCTTAGGTTATTCCTCAACAAGTAGAGCCTTTAAAGTCTTTAACAAAAGGACTTTAACCATGGTAGAGTCTATCCATGTTGTTTTTGATGAATCACCACCTCTACCCTCACCTAGAGTTGACCTAGATGATGATGAAGTTGTAGGAATTGAGGATAATTTCAATAATCTCAATATCTCCAACTCGTCAAGTAGGCAAATGGATAAGAGTAAAGTTGGAGATCAATCAAATGATGACTTGACTTGCTCCATTCCTAAATCTTGGAGGATTGTGCATAACCATCCTCTTGACCAAGTCATAGGAAACCCTTCACAAGGTGTTAGCACAAGATCTCAACTTAGAGACTTATGCAATCACATGGCTTTTGTGTCTAATATTGAACCCAAGAACTTCCACGAAGCTCAATGTGATGATTCTTGGATCATGGCTATGCAAGAGGAACTAAATCAATTTGAACGCAATCAAGTTTGGCATTTAGTCCCTCAACCCACACATCAAACTATAATAGGCACTAAATGGGTTTTTCGAAATAAGAAGGATGAAAATGGAGTGATTATTCGAAATAAAGCAAGATTGGTAGCTCAAGGTTACAATCAAGAGGAATGCATTGACTATGATGAAACCTTTGCACCCGTAGCTAGATTAGAAGCAATTAGAATGCTTCTTGCATTTGCATCATCTAGAAATTTTACTCTCTATCAAATGGATGTCAAAAGTGCTTTTCTAAATAGAACTATAGATGAAGAAGTGTATGTGAAACAACCACCCGGCTTTGAAAATGAACGTTTTCCAAATCATGTTTACAAATTATCTAAAGCTTTGTACGGGTTAAAGCAAGCTTCTAGAGCTTGGTATGAACGGCTTAGTGACTTTCTATTTCAAAAAGGTTTTTCTAAAGGCAAAGTTGACACCACTCTATTTACAAAAACTGTCAAGAATAATTTGTTGATTATCCAAATATATGTTGACGACATTATATTCGGATCAACAAACACTTCCCTTTGCAAGGATTTCGCATCTAACATGCAAAACGAATTTGAAATGAGTATGATGGGTGAGTTGAACTTCTTCTTAGGGTTGCAAATCAAGCAAAGCTTGGATGGCTTATTTGTTAGCCAATCTAAGTATACTAAAGATTTGCTAAAGCGATTTGGTATGGAGGAAGCCAAACATGCCATTACTCCCATGAGTACCTCTATTAAACTCGATAAAGATGAAAATGGGAAATGTGTTGATATTACTAAATATAGAGGCATGATAGGAAGTTTACTTTATTTAACTGCTAGTAGACCGGATATCATGTTTAGTGTATGCTTATGTGCTCGCTTTCAATCTTGTCCCAAAGAATCTCACTTGCTAGCCGTAAAACGTATTTTTCGCTATCTTAACGGGACGATTAACTTAGGACTTTGGTATCCAAGTGGTACTACACTTGATCTCACAAGTTATTCGGATGCCGATTTTGCGGGTTGTAAAGTTGATCGGAAAAGCACAAGCGGTACATGTCATTTTCTAGGTCACTCGTTAGTTTCATGGTCAAGTAAAAAGCAAAATTCGGTTGCCTTATCTACGGCTGAAGCCGAATATGTTGCGGCCGGTAGTAGTTGTGCTCAAACTCTTTACATTAAGCAACAATTACTTGATTTTGGGCTTATTTTCAATCGCGTACCTATTAAATGTGATAACACTAGTGCTATTTGTATCTCAAAGAATCCTATTCAATACTCTCGCACAAAGCACATAGAGATTAGGCATCATTTTTTACGGGATCACATAGCTAAAGGCGACGTTGAATTGGTTTTTATTGACACTAAGAATCAATTGACGGATATTTTTACTAAACCCCTCTCGGATGAACCATTTTCAAAAATTCGTAGGGACTTAGGAATGGCCATGGATTTTGAAGTCATTAGTTAATTTTCACAAATTCTCGTCCACGTTCTCGGCTTTCAAAATTTAAAAATTTTTTCAAATTTTTTTTTGAGGGCCAGTCGACTGCCTCATATACGGCCAGTTGACTGGATCAACCAGTGAGTTTTTGTGTTTTTAACTATCTTCAGCCAGTCGACTGCCTACATTGGCCAGTCGACTGGGTCATGAGCCAGTCGACTGTCTCCATATAGCCAGTCGACTGCCTCTGCGCAAACATTGTTTTTATTTCTTCTTTCTCTTCGTCTTCTCTCCACTCTCTCCACGATCTCTCCCATTTCTTCTCTTCTTCACGCCATTTACTCATCTTTAAACCATTTTCCCACTACACCACGATCCTCTCCTCCATCATCACCACTCCCCTCTTCATTTTCAGTTATATATCTCCATATATATATCTTTTTTTACAATTTCACTTCTCCCTCTCTGTTTTCACCATTTCTTTTCGTTTTTCTTCTCAAAATGCTTCCCATCTTCTTGATTCTCATCTCTCTCATGGCTCCTAATGTCGTGCGCCTCAAGAAACGCGCCCGTAGGGGTGGAAGCTCTTCGGCTGCACCGCCTCCACCTCCGTCTCCTGTTCATGAGGACACTAATTCCGAATCTGAATCTGGTCCGATATCTCTGATTGCTCTTCTCGGTGATGAAGACAGTGTTCGTCTTTTCAAAACTCAGTTCCTTCATCGAAAATTTGCTCGGAGTCGCATTGTGACTTAACCCTTGTGCGAAGAGATTGGCGCTAATACGTTCAATCTTTTTCAAAATATGGGTTGGGATTTCTTTCTCTCGCTCGATGTTCCGCTCTATTCGAGGGCTGTCAAAGCATTCTACACCAATCTGGTGAATCCTTCTCAACCACGCCTTATCTCCACCTTGCTTAGCTCCAATGTTGGAGGCGTCTCTGTTAAGATCACCGAAGCAGTACTCAATACTGTTTTTCGGCTACCTCCTGGCGGTATCTCCTATTACTGCCCATCTATTTGGTACTCTTCGAGTGATTTCGATCCTCTCGAAGCAGTTCGGGCTATTTCTGTGAATAAATCAACCACCGCCATTGCTGAGTTTCCTTCTTCCTCGCTTACTTCTGAGGCTAGACTTGTGCACAACATTATCACGTATTCCATTTTGCCCAAGTCCGGAAGCCGGAGTCTTGTGTCGATTATGGAAGCTTTCCTTGTCTACTGTGTCATGACCGGTCGGAAGGTCAATCTTGTCTTCCTCTTCATATCGGCAATCCTCAAGTGCCACAAGAAGAAAGGTGCACTTATTTTTCCTATCCATTTATCCTATCTTCTCAGTCGGAACGGTGTGCCACTTGCTGACGAGCCTACGGAGCACAATCCAATCTTTTTGGACCGCACTCATCTCAAGCAAATGCACATTGGCAAAAATGCTGATGGAGTGTTGGTCTCTCTTAGGGCTGCCCCTCCTGCGGACCAAGCCGGTCCTTCTGTTCCTCGTCCCGACGCTCCTCGTCCCGAGGCACCTCGTCTGAATGCTCCGACTTCCTCATTTCCGTCTCTTGGTAGCGATTTCGATATTCCGGATTTTGGGTTCGACGGTAATCCCGAAACTCTTACCCAAATCTTGGAAATCGTGAAGCGCAATGAGGAGGCCCAAAAGCAGACGGCCGCGGACATAAAGCGCCTTGAGGACAAGATCGACCGTATCACCACCGCCATGGATGCACTTCGCCGTGACCCTCCGCCTTTTTGATGTCGTCAAAGGGGGAGAATGTTTAGGTTGTTTGTGTTGGCCATATGTTGGCCATAGGTCCATTTTGCGTAGCATAGGACGTTACCATGTGTGTTGTTTATGTTATCTTTAGTTTTATTTCTATGCTTTATTATTTTGTAATGTGTAGTAGTAAAACAACATGTACCGATCTTGCAATTATTAATTGAAAAATGTTGTTTCTATTTTTCTTCAATGCATTACGTAAATGAATATCAAATTGCAAAATTTATTTCCTAAGGGGGAGCATGAAAATAAAAATGAAAGATGCACACATTGAGGGGGAGTATCACTTGATACTTTACCAATTATGAGCAAATACGAAATGTTTTGTCAACATCAAAAAGGGGGAGATTGTTGGCTTTGAAATTCCATTTCAAGCAATAAATCTTATTTTGATATTAACAAAACATTCAAAACCGTGTTTGGTACTAATATGGCTTTGAGCTAAGTCTTTCAGCAAGTACAGGTAAATGTTTCGGGAAGATCGCTAAAGCAACAAACGATAAGGAAACTCAAGCGCAAACTCGAAGAAGGACAAAAAGATCAAAGAAAGAACAAAAGCTGGACTCAAGACCTGGGGTAGATAGGTCGGGGTGAGAATATTGTAATAAGGTATCTTATGCGTTGATTGATCTTATAAGCTCAAGTAATTAATCAAACGAACTCAAACGGATAAAAAACGGACCTTGAAAACAATTTTTGGAGTCACCCAGTCGACTGGCCTTTCCAAGGTAGTCGACTGACTGTGACCCAGTCGACTGGCCCTTAAGGACCCAGCCGACTGGATGAACTAGTGAGTTATAAAACATTCTAACTGCATGAGGCAGTCGACTGGCCTGTCCAAGGCAGTCGACTGACTGTGACCAGTCGACTGGCAGTTAAAGACCCAGCCGACTGACTGGACCAGAGAGTTTCGAACATTTTTGATTGCCTGAGGCAGTCGACTGGCCTGTCCAAGGCAGTCGACTGACTCATGAGGCAGTCGACTGGCCTTCTTGAGGCAGTCGACTGACCCTAGCCGTTGGGAAAAATATTTTAAATCTAAACATGGAGGCAGTCGACTGGGTGCCGGTAGGCAGTCGACTGAGTGCTTCAGGATTTTAAGGAAAAGTATTTCTAAACAATATTTTTGCCCAAAAAGAAATGATTTTGCTTGCAGATTTTCAGGTCCTACTCTCCATATTGTCTAGGGTGAGACACACTCTCCAAACCCTAGTGTTCACTATATAAAGAAAGAGATATGGATTAACAATGCTAAGGTTCTTGTGTGAGAAATTTTCGAAATATTGTTCATCTATAATTTTCTCTCAAGCATCTTCTGAAAAATCTTTTGATAGCAAAATCTCGCTTTTCACTCTTATCATTTTGAAGATTTAAACTCAAGCCTTGAGCCTATTCTCTTATTGAAAATATATCGTGAGAATATATATATCTTGAGTTCTTGAAATATCACCTAAAAACACTTGAGCTTATCTTGATCTATCATCCATAAAAACCTTAGGGTTTTGAGTGTTTTTATTTCTTGAGTGATATATTGATTACATACACAAATTTATGATCTTGGGTGAGTGAAGCCCATTGTATCAAGGGAGGATTGTTCTCTTGATTGTGTGAAGAGCTAGTTAGCTCTTTTGTAAAGGTTTTGCTATTCCACCTATTGAAGGAAGAGCCATAGTGTGAGGATTGGGAAAGTCTCAAGGAAGGGGATTCTTTGAGCCGAGGAGTAGGAGTTACCGAACCTCGTAAAAATCACGGTGTCAATATCTCTATCTCTATCTCTTTACTTTATGTTCATGCATGCTTAATTTATATTGTGGTAAATAGCTTCTCGAATATAAGTGAAATCATTCATTGCATATTTTACCTTGTAAATTAATATTGAACCTTGTTGCATGTTCTAGTAAGAATAAAAAGGAGTTAGAAATTATTTTTAAAACCCTATTCAAACCTTATTTATATATATAGATATAGATAAATAAGTACAAGACACGTAATATGGACCACACGAGAGATCACTACGACTCGTACCTATCAATCCAACACTAATAGTCTACACCACTCACATGGACGTAAACAAAGTACTCAATACCCTAGTCCAACATAGCCAATAACTCTAATGACCACATTAATAAACAAGGCTGAGATCACTACAATACCCATAGGAAAGAAACACCCATATCTGATACCAAGGAAGGCTCTCACTTCCTTGCATACTAACATAACGGTCGTTAATGTATATACATACTAACCATCAATCCATTCATAAAGAAGAATCCACTCTCACTCCAATACCACTAATCACGTCACCTCATCAATCTCGTAACACTATCCATAAGAAGGTTAATCCAATCACCAACGCTCTCATTAAAGATGAGGAAGGCTAACCGATCAACCACAGGAGCACATGACCATAACTCTCAAGAATGGCAAGCAAGGGAAGAGAGTCCCAATGCTAAACAAATGAAAAATTGAGACATCACGTCAAGGCGAAAGCCATCAACTGCCCAACATTTAGATTCCGAGAACCTGATCATTCGAGATGACCTCAGTGGTAGCATTATGTGGCAGAGTTTTGAACGACCTACTGATTATTGTTTGAAGGACATGAAAATGAGTACTAACAGGTTTACACATAAAAAGACTCAGCTCACCTCATGGAAAAGCCCTTCTGATCCTTCTAGTGGAAGCTTTAGTTTCGGCATCAATCCTCTGAATATTCCAGAAGTGTATGTATGGAATGGTAGTCATCCATACTAGCGAAACGGTCCATGGAATTGGCAAATTTTCATTGGTATTTAGGGTATGGGTTCATCGTACTACAATAAATTTATTTCTCATGAGTATGATGAGGACATGGTTTAATTTAATTTTGGGGGGAAGGAATAGTTGGTTGTATAATTTGTATAGGGAATTATTGAAAAATAAATTGAAAACAAGATTGAAAATTTTGGAGAAATTCTTTATTTTCATGCATGAATGTTTTGCATTATAAGTGAATTGAGTTTGTGTATATGATACGTGAGTAGTATGTGATGTAATATTTCCATTCATGAGAGTGATGATTAGATTGAGCTGAGTGAAGTGATGTGATTTAACATGGGTGAATAGATTAGTAAAATTGAAACCGAAAATGACAACTTTAACCTAAGCACATGCACACATTCACTATAGGAAAATCAATTGATCTTTGACTATGTAATTGAAAAATTAGCTTTGCCACAATAAAAAGGGGAGAAGGGGAGATGATATGGTTGAAATGGAAAAAAATTGAAAATTTATTTTGAAAAAAAACATACAAAAAGTAATTCTTCGATATGAGTAACCGGACCACCTATCACAAAGTAGCAGAGTGTTCGCGTAAAAAGGGGAGAAAACTAATGAACATAAATCCTATGGAAGAAGCTTGGGCCCAGTTAGTCGTGACTAAAATCCTCATTGGAAAGTCCAGAGCTTAGAAAGACAAAAAGGGATAAAAGTGGAATGATGAAAAGAATGAGTTGTTAAATAAAAATGGCAAAGTTTGATCAATGAAGTAGAAGAAGAGAGATTGGCATACCATAGGAGAATGTTCACAAAAACACGAAGGGTTATCTGGATTTGGAGTAGAGAGTAATGAAATCTTTTACTTTAGTTTGAACCATTCATGAGACGAATCTCGAGATAGTTATTGTTCGAAAGTGAGTTGGAGTATTTGCAACATTATTATCCTATACATTGTGTCATGACTTGATTGATGAGTATGTGAATGTGTGATTACAGAGAATAGAGAATTTGTGGGTAGTATAGCTAACCCTCACGAGACTTAACTCGTCCACTCGGTATTGCTGAGGGGTATAAAAGACTTGTTACACGTGGTAAGTGTAATCGTCAACCCTCACGGAAGCAAGAGATTAATATAGATTAATGTAGATTAGTATAGAGTAGCTAGAATAAAGATCATCACAAGGTATATTTCCTGAATTCATTGCTAAGGGACTAGTAATATAAGTTTGGAGGTGTGATAGATGCTCAATATTGTCCATTTTAAGCCCATATCTTGCTATTGTTATGTCTTTTCATTCCGTTATTTGGTATTTTTATGTCGTTTGTGTGTCTAAGCGTGTTTCAGGAGCTTAATGAAGAAAAATAGCTAACTTTGGTGAATTAACTAAGGATATGCTTATTTCTATCAAAGAGGAGAGCTTAAAATGTGTTTTCAAGAGAAAAGTGGCTTTTAGATGGCAGAAATGTCATTTTTTTTAGCCGTAATTTCAAGAATCATGATAAGTAAGTCAAGGGGGTTCAAGTGGCACAATTATCAAGAAATGTTGGTTTTGAGTATTTTGCTACACCTGACCTATGCCAACAACAAGAAAAAATGGCTAGAAAGTTTCGTTTCTACATCCGGAGCAGACATGCTCTGATTTGGCCTACGCCCCAGACGTAGGAACAGTATTTTTAGCACAAATTTCAACCAACTTCAGGTGGCCATATCTCAGTCAAATAAGTCAAAATGGGGTGATTCTTGAGCCTAACATCAAGAGCTTGAAGTTAGCTTTCTAACAAACTATTACACGCCTCCATCTAATATATGTAACCCCAGATATGATCAAAAGAGTGAGACATATCTACAAGAAAAAAACTGGAAATTTCAAATTTGGGCCAAAATACTAGTTTGACCCGAATTGATTCGGACATATTATACATTAGATTGAAGGTTTTTACTCAATTTGGAAGGAAATCACATAAAAGGGGAATCCTAATCTTAATAGCAAAAGAAAGCCAATAAGGGTTTCCTTCACCTTTGTCTATAAATACCAAGATCTGGACTAGACCTAAGGGACTTCTTTCTACCTAATTTTTAGAGCAACCTCTGGAGATTCATTCAAAAAGGATCCATTTAAGATCTAGAGATCCGGAGAAGAAGATCATGGATAACATTTCTACATTAACGATGCAGTCTTCTTCTACCATGAACAATTAATTCAGTATCTAGGGTTTTCTAGCAAAACCCTAGCCATGTAATGTAGTTCTTAATTTGTTTTCAATTGTAATGAGGGGAAACTGTGACTATACTGTGATGATTGTTGTAGATGAGAGACCGTTTCTATTTTCTATATGAAACTTTATATTTATTCTAAATTCTTGTCTTAGAAAGAATGAATATACTATTTTACTCAATCATGATTATTCATTATTTGCTGGAACTCGGATGCTAATCCATGATTTTCTACACAATGGTTCTTAACACTCGAAACCCTAGATATACACAAGCCATGTCTCGATGAGATGATATAGACATGCTTTAGTTTAATTTCATGATGTAAGAGTAGATTAAAGTAAAAGAAGTTTGAATGCACTAGTCATACTCTATCCGGAAATGGGTTGTAACGAATCCGGTTGACGGTATATTTTTGGGGGTCGTATTTGACTATTTGCGGTACGACCTAATTCATAGGTATAGATCGCCCTCTTACAATTAAGTAAAGAGAGAATTATATTATGCGGTTAGTGGTGGAGTATTGAAACCCTAGATTTTATTTCTATTGTTCTTGTCTTAATTTATCTTTATTACTTTATTAGTTAAGTAGTTCTGAAATCACAACCCATAAATCATATTTTTCTAGCAATTCAAGAGTATTACTTTACGAGAATTCAGAATACGACTTAGTCTCTGTGTGATTGATAATCTTTCTCAAGCGAACTATACTACAATACGATTCCTGCACTTGCGATAGGTAAAACCTAGGCCGTCATAATGGTGGATTCTTAACACATATTTTTAGCACATCTCGACGGACATCAACTAATATACCAATTGTTAGTCACTAAATAACCCTAGAGGGGGGGTGAATAGGGTGTTCAAAATATTTCTACTCCTTTTCGAAATTGGAACAATATATAATCAATTCAATTTCTTCAATAGTCAAATGAATAAATTCAATTCAATTTATCTAACAACTAATCACAAGACTAATTAGCATACAAGATATTCAAGTAAATATATCATGCAAATTAATGAAATAAGGAGAGAGAGATAGAGAGATTGACACCGTGATTTTTTGAGGTTCGGTAACTCCTACTCCTCGGCTCAAGAACCCCTTCTTGAGACTTTTCCCGATCCTTTCACTATGGCCCTTCCTTCACAGGTGGAATGGCAAACCTTTACAACACAAGCCTCTCGAGCTTGTCTCTCAATCAAGAGAACAACCCTCTCTTGAACAATCGGTGGACTTCACTTGTCCGAGATTACAAATTCGTATGTAATCAATAAAATCACTCAAGAACAAAAACACTCAAAACCCAAAGGTTTTTATGGAAGATAAATCAATATAAACTCAAGTGTTTTTGGTGGTTTTATAATAGCTCTAGAAATGTATTCTCAAAGGATATAATCAATGAATGATATTTGGAGAATAAGAAGAGATACTAGAGGTTTTGATTTTCAAAGAAACTTGGAGAAAATCAGATTTTCAAAGCTTGGTTTCAATGGCTTTTGTAGAGAAAATTTCTGCATAATTTTTGATAGCTTTCTTTCTCTTTTGTATTTCAATCTCTTAATCTTCAATATACACATCTCATTCTATATATAGCATTGCATTAGGGTTTTGAAGAGTGATTATAGTATTTGAAAGACAAGAGCCGTTTGAACACCATTAAACACAATCCACAAAACATGTGAATTGTTTTCTGAAAATCTGCAGATTTTAAGCAACTTCTAGTCGACTACTTCTCTATTGTAGTCGACTACAATGGACCATCTAGTCGACTAGATTGAGTTCTAGTCGACTACTTTGGACCATCTAGTCGACTAGAATGAGTTCTAGTCGACTACAATGAGTAGTCTAGTCGACTCAAGCTTGTTTCAGTCGACTCTTTTGATGTGGATGAAAAACCAATAGCTACTGATTGAAATAGTCGACTACTAGAAAATACACAGGGTGATTCTAGTCGACTATAACAAGAAAAACATTTAATAAAAATATTTTTCTTTCCGTTTAAGTTTGGTAAAGCGTTTTTCATTTCATTTGAGTTCGGTTCATTTTATACTTGAGCTTATACGATAAAATCGACGCATAAAATTACCTTGTTACAATGATCGCTCCCCGACCTATCTACCCCAAGTCTTGAGTCTTCAACTTTCACCTTCGCCGTTGAATTATTTGATTTTCCATTTTCGCGCTTCAATTTCTTTCACGGCTTTTCGCTTTTATTCAATCTTTCTTTCCGAGTCGTTTTCTTTCCGTGTTTGTTTTCCGAGTCGTTCACCTGTCTTTTGCTGAAAAGATGAACTTGATAATTCATTAGTATTAAACACGCTTTAAATGTTTTGTTAATATCAAAATAGGATTTATTGTCCGAGAATAATCCCAAGGAAACCATACAATCCCAATACCAAGATGACATATAATTTAGTCTTAATTATGTTACTAAACATCTAAGTCCAAGAGTAGTCAACCAAGGAAACCATATAATCCCAAAACCGAAGTGTCAAAAAGTATTTGAAATTATGTCATGACACTTAAATGTATTTTTCCCAAGAAGAAAATAAATTTATCTATCATGCTCATTTTGAAATAGATTGCATGTTTGTGATAAACGTCTTTACACAACACATCAAAAATTGGTAAACATAATACTCCAATGAATCTTATAACCAAATTTGTGACAAGTTATAAATGATAAACAACAAAAAGAATGTTTATCAATAGGTTCTAAAATATCCATCATCCATAAGAAAATCACTTAAAGCCATTCAAAACACCCTCTTGGATCATTTTTCAAAATAAGTACGGCTTATGATAGTTTTAAACCCATTTTCTAGAACTAATACATTTCAAAGAATTGTGAATCACTTTATGAAAATTTTTCATATAGGAATGCATTAGATAAAAAAAATTTCATGCAAAGAGGCATGTGGCATTTTTAGAATTTTAATTCCATTCATATGTGCAAAGAAAAATCTATATCCTTCTTGGTTAAGATCTTGGAATAATAACGGTCAAAACCTTGGGTCACCATTATTAGACATAGAATGCAACATTAATATACATTATAAGATATACAAGAGTATGCATGTATGATAATGATATCAAAGTTTAAGATATAGAAAATATTATATATCATTGAGAAAATCATAATAATGCAAGAACAATAAAAACGTATGTCTTTCATGATATGTGCACATAAAACTCATGAATCATGTTTTTCAATAAACATTCAAGATAGCAACATTTGAGCACAAAATCTCCATCTTTTCAACATGCTTCCTTCAAAGAGAAACCTATAGTTCCTTTACATAATAAAGATCCAAGCATATATTAAATAGCTTCAACCAAGATTTCAATTTGAAACAACAAAGGCTAATTATCATGAAAATCATTTTTATGAAAATCTTTATGCAAATCCCTCTAGGATGATTACCAAGAAGATATATAATAGAGGATGATGAATCATTTAATCGCATAGAATTTCATCACATATTCCTTATCCTTATTTGCATTAGATAGATCATTCAAAGAAATTATGCTCTCTTGAGGTTTACTAGTGAGGATATATTTGATTAAACATATATTCCAAGTCCGTCCAAATTTCTCTTCAAAATTAAATACCTCAAATAAATGTGCAATATGTCATGTCAAGAGAATTTAGATAAAGCACTAAAATCATGAAGGCCCATGAACAAAAATAAGACATAGCTACTCAAGTAATCAACCAAAATCAAGTGAAATAGCTTTGATGGTCTAGAGATGGTCATGACTATATTCTTTAAAAATCATGCATGATCAAGACTTTCTTTCATATATCCAAGTCAATTCAAAGCAAGCTACTATCAAGTATTCATCAAAAGCATAGTCAATTGTATGCACCAAGTAGCCAATCACTGTTATTACCAATCATCAAGTTTATTCCATGACATATCAATAACGATTCAACATACTTGAATGAGCATATGTATGTCATGTATAATCTCATTAATGAAAGCACATTAGTAATTGAGGATAGAAAATGTGTACCATGATGCTAGCTTTACCCATTTTACATAGAGTTGTTTGTAGATGATTTGTAATGTCCACTCATTTTGTGAGAAACCTTAATTTATCTCCCCTTTTGAGTTATAGCATCACAATTGAAGAATCAATTGATCTTGAGTAAGGAATCAATCCACACCTACAAGACACACTCAAGTGGTTTTCTTTGGTACCCTTTTTGCTCTAGGGTCCATTTGTGTTAGCACATTTTTAGTCATAATTCATTATAAGCACATTAGCACAAAATGAATGATCTTCAACAACCATTATGCTTCAATTGAATTTATCATTTAAGAACATTATCATGAAGTGCATTTGTCAATTCAAATGGTAAGATATGATCATGGTTAATTATCAAGTCAATAAACCAAATATGAAATTAGTAATGGAATGAGACTCCATTTCATATATGAATCATAGTAAACAACCATATGCATTATTCATGTTAAATCATCAATAATTGACAAGAAAACCAATATAACTTCCCTTGATTAGCAAAAATAAGTTATATCCCCCTTTTCAAGATTTGTAAAGCTATAGCACATATGAAGATTCATTTCATTTCAAAATTCTTTGAACATAATGAAAAGATATTTCCATAAGAGTCACCCTTTTGAAATAATTTCACTCTAAATCAATGTGACATTTTTCTCATGCAATTTCAAGAAACAAAAGAATGTGATATATGAATAATGATCATTTATCAATCAATGAAAACATTCATAAAGCAACATAGTATAAATTTTCGTTTCTTTTAGCATTTGACAATTGATTCCCATCTTTCTTAACTAAGCATGCATTGGTCCTAAAAATAACATCATAGTCATTGTCACACAATTTGACTAATGCTAAATAAGTTATGCTTCAAACCATCAACCAAAAACACGCTATCTATAAAGAGTGGAAGATATACCAATTGAGTCAATCCTTATAATTTTGCCTTTAGAGTTGTCTCCAAAAGTTACGTTTCCTACTTCATAAGTTTTTAGACAAATGTATTTTGATTAATCTCCCATCATATGCCTTGAGCATCCACTACCAATAAGCCATTTCCTTTAAGGCGGACTTCAAGCATACCTACAAAACAAATTTAAGTAACATTTGTTGGTACCCAATTTATCTTGGGTCCACTAGGGTTAGAGACAGATGCAATGGTTCCTTTTGGAACCCAAATCATTTTTGGTATAAAATTTTCCTTTATATGCAAGCATGCAATGGTTCCTTTTGGAACCCAAATCATTCTTGTTATCACTTTCTTCTTCCTAAGTAAACATGCATTTGCTTTATGTCCCTTTTTCTTGCAATAATAACATGTAACATGCTTATGATCATTTGAGGATGCATGAGATGATTGTCTTGTAAATGTATGCCTTAATGATTTCCTCTTTTTCAAGATAATTGCATCTTTGTCAAAAGCATCATACCCTATACCACATTTATCAAATGATCCTCTTTGTTTTCCCAACATAATGCTAAGGTTTTCCTTTCCTTTTGTAAATTTAGCTAAGACATTTATTTGATCATCTATAGTATTTTTTAACCGATTGTTTTCCTTTTCTAGCTCTGTGTTTTTTCCATTGCATGAAACTTCTAAGTTTGAAGTAATAGAGCTACATGAAGATTTAGCTTTCTTAAGAAGAATATATTTTCTAGATAACTTTTCAAATCCATCATGCAATTCTTCAAATGCATCTTGTAATTCATCATAAGAAGAGAGAAGTTCATCATATGACAATTTATCTTTATCTAATGAATGTGAATTTAAATGTACCTCTTCTTCATTTGCCGTGAAACAAGGGTTTGCCATTTCTTCACCATTTTCCTCCTCGTCCGAGTTACATGAGTCGTAGTCATCCCATGTGGCATTCATAGCCATCTTGCTTGGTCTTTTCTCGTTCTCCTTTTCGAGCTTGAAGCAATCACTTTTGTAGTGTCCCGGCTTTCCACAATTGAAACACGTTGGAGGTTCCCTTTTCTTAGGCTCGCCTTTTGATTCGATTCTCTTCATGAATTTTCCACCATTGGCTTTCTTTCTTTGAAGATATTTCTTGAATTCTTGAGTGAGCAAAGCAATGTCCTCATCCACTTCTTCTTCATTCGGCTCAATGGCTTCATTTTTGGTAGAGGCTTGCAAAGCTATACCTTTTCTTGGCTTGATGTCGTCTTCACGAGATTTCAATGTAATTTCCCAAGTGAGTAGAGAGCCGAAAATCTCATCAAGACTCATGTTGTTGAGATCATGAGCTTCTTTGATTGCCGTTACCTTTGCATCCCATTTAGCCGGAAGACTTCTAAGCACTTTGCGTGACGCATCGGATCTAGGAACAATTCTACCAAGATGCTTTAGTCCATTCAAAATGATAGTGAAACGAGACATCATAGAATTAATATTTTCATCTTCCTTCATGGCAAATAATTCATATTCATGCATAAGTATATCAATTTTAGATTCTCTAACTTGAGTAGTACCTTCATAAGTTACTTCAAGTTTATCCCACATTTCTTTTGCAGTGGAGCAAGTAGAGACACGATTAAATTCGTTTGGACTTAATGCACAATTTATATTCACCTTAGCTTTAGCATTAAATGACATAAGCCTACGTTCATCATTATCCCATTCGTTGGGCAATTTGGGGATAGTTTTTCCATTTACTATTTTTGTTATAGTGAAAGGTCCATCAACAATAACTTGCCAAATATGAAAATCAATAGCTTGAAGAAAGTCTACCATTCTAGTCTTCCAATAGCTATAGTTTGAACAATCGGTGGACTTCACTTGTCCGAGATTACAAATTCGTATGTAATCAATAAAATCACTCAAGAACAAAAACACTCAAAACCCAAAGGTTTTTATGGAAGATAAATCAATATAAGCTCAAGTGTTTTTGGTGGTTTTATAATAGCTCTAGAAATGTATTCTCAAAGGATATAATCAATGAATGATATTTGGAGAATAAGAAGAGATACTAGAGGTTTTGATTTTCAAAGAAACTTGGAGAAAATCAGATTTTCAAAGCTTGGTTTCAATGGCTTTTGTAGAGAAAATTTCTGCATAATTTTTGATAGCTTTCTTTCTCTTTTGTATTTCAATCTCTTAATCTTCAATATACACATCTCATTCTATATATAGCATTGCATTAGGGTTTTGAAGAGTGATTATAGTATTTGAAAGACAAGAGCCGTTTGAACACCATTAAACACAATCCACAAAACATGGGAATTGTTTTCTGAAAATCTGCAGATTTTAAGCAATTTCTAGTCGACTACTTCTCTATTGTAGTTGACTACAATGGACCATCTAGTCGACTAGATTGAGTTCTAGTCGACTACTTTGGACCATCTAGTCGACTAGAATGAGTTCTAGTCGACTACAATGAGTAGTCTAGTCGACTCAAGCTTGTTTCAGTCGACTCTTTTGATGTGGATGAAAAACCAATAGCTACTGATTGAAATAGTCGACTACTAGAAAATACACAGGGTGATTCTAGTCGACTATAACAAGAAAAACATTTAATAAAAATATTTTTCTTTCCGTTTAAGTTTGGTAAAGTGTTTTTCATTTCATTTGAGTTCGGTTCATTTTATACTTGAGCTTATACGATAAAATCGACGCATAAAATTACCTTGTTACAATGATCGCTCCCCGACCTATCTACCCCAAGTCTTGAGTCTTCAACTTTCACCTTCGCCGTTGAATTATTTGATTTTCCATTTTCGCGCTTCAATTTCTTTCACGGCTTTTCGCTTTTATTCAATCTTTCTTTCCGAGTCGTTTTCTTTCCGTGTTTGTTTTCCGAGTCGTTCACCTGTCTTTTGCTGAAAAGATGAACTTGATAATTCATTAGTATTAAACACGCTTTAAATGTTTTGTTAATATCAAAATATGATTTATTGTCCGAGAATAAATTTCAAGGCCAACACCAATGATAGTCCAATATACCAATAATAGCTTCAAATCATGTCCCAAAGTGGTTAGGAGTTAATTTCGTGACAAGACAAAACATTTCAAAAATATTCCAAACGCCACTTATCGAGTACTCGATAACACTTCCACCGAGTACTTGGTGAACCTGCTATGCACGTGCCATGACGCAAAACACCCTGGAATCCATGATTTGCCCCGCCAAGGTGTAACTTACCGAGTACTCGATAAATTTTCCACCGAGTACTCGGTGGAACAAAATACAAATTTCTCTGAAATCTTTGCATCTTTACAGTATCGCTTCCAATTATTGTTCCACTCGATATCCTTTGTATCTTCACCACTTTATACACAGATTTAACACTTAACAACTCAATCTAAAACATACAAATCTCAACATGGTTTTTTATCAGAATCATATCATTATGTAAATAAATGTTCTTACAAATCTAATAAATTTTGGCAGAGGGGTAGAGAAAACAAGACGAAGAAGAGATGGGGGAATCTGGAGGCAAATTTTGGCAAATCCAAAATTTTGATAAAGTGAATTTTCAAAATTTTGGAACAGTGTAAGGTACTAAGGCCATGTTTGGTAGGCGGTCTTTCTGGTCTGGTCTGGTTTGGTCTGGTCTGGTCTGGTCTAATCTGATCTGGAAAAGTCTGTTTTGTAAGTGGTCTGGCCTTACTATTTATTTATTATTTATTATAATATTTATTTATGTATTATTTATTTATTTATTTATTATTTTTTCACTTTATTATTTTATTATTTATATTATTAAATTATTATTTATTAATTTATATATTAATTTATAAATATATTATATTTATTTATTATTATTTCATTATTTAATTCATTTTATTTATAAATTATTTATTCATTGTTAATTATTTAAATATATATTTTATTAATTTAATATTAATTTATTATTATTATACTCATTTTTTATTATTATTATATTTACTTATTATTTATTATTATATTTATTTATTATTATTATTTATTTCATTTTTTTTATTATTTATTATTTTTATTATATTTTTAAATATGTTTTTTGTAATTTATTATTATTATTTATTTTTTTGGTCCATTTTTTATTATTATTATATTTATTTATTATTATTGTATTCATTGTTTTATTATTATTATGTTTTATTTAATTTATTATTTATATTATTAATTTTTAATTTTTAATTATTTATAAATATATTTTATTATTTATTCATTCATTTATTATTATTAGGTATTATTTATTTTATTTTGTTTATTATTTATTATTTATATTTTATTTTTAAAATATGTTTTATTTAATTTATTATTTATTCGTTTTTAATTATTTATAAATATATTTTATTAATAAGACCAGACCGAACCACGAGGAACCACCTTTTTTTTTTGTCTGAAATGAGGCTATTTTGGTCTGATTTGGTCTTACTAGGTCTAACAAAAAATTTGGGACCAATGCTACCAAATACGGTCTAGTCCCATAAAACGCAAGACCAGACCAGATCACCTGGGACCAGACCACCTACCAAACAGGGCCTAAGGTATTTGGTTACAATGTTTGTTTAGTATTTTTATTGGAAACATATGCATACACCAATATGTAGCACACTATTTGCTATGCTGACCTGGCCTTTCCATTTAATATGTTGATGTGGAAACAAAGCAAACTTGGACCAATAAAGACTTGCCAAGTTCATTGGTCCTTCTTGATTTGTATATCTGAAAACTGTTTTTCAAAATTCTGAGAATAGAGAAAAGTTTCTGAGAAAAATAAAAATGAGTTCTCTATAAACAACCATTTTTGTAATTGAATTTTTAGAAAACTGTTTTCAGAAAACTGAACCAAGTAGATTTTTGTACATTTTTCTGATTTTCAGTTTCAGAAAACAGAAAACTATTCTCAAAAATACATACCAAGCAGACCTTAAAATCTACAAATTCTAGATAACTCGTAAGAGAATACACATTAATGAATGAGGGTCACGAACTTTTAACCCTCCTATATTATCCATATAGTGTGTATAATCCCTTGTGGTTATTGAGACCGTATTATTCAAAAATGTGTGTGTATTATCCCTATGGTGACATGAATTGTCTGAACTACCCTTAACATAAATTTATTTGAAAAAGAAAATAAAAACAATTACAAAAACAAAAACAAAAAATATGTTTATAAAAAATATATTTAAGAAAATAATTAACAAACAAATTATATTTTTTTCAGAAATATTAAAATTATTTTGAAAATAAATAAGCCTATTTTTAAAAATTATTTATTTATTTATTTAAAATTTTATTAAAAAATTTAATCCAGTTTATTTTTTTAAAACAAACAAAATATAATTACAAAAGCAAAACAAAAAACTAAAAATATGTTTATAAAAAATCTATTTAAGAAAATTATTAACAAAACAATTACAATTTTATTTTCCAAAATATTAAAAAAATATTTGAAAAAAAAAGCATATTTTTTTTAAATTTTTTATATTTATGATTATAAAAATTAAGCCGATTTTATTTTTATTTAATGATTTTATTTATTTATTATTTTATTATACATTATTTATTATTAATTAAATCTTTGTTATTTTTATTAGATTAGAAGGTGTATTTTAGGGATTTTATATTATTTAAAATAATGGGATAAGTTGAAATATTTTGAAAGTATAATGGATTTATACACAATTTGTTTTGTAACAAATGAAAAGCAAGACCGTCTCAAAAGAATTATATGACTGTTTATTTTTCGTAAAAATCCGTCACCACACACTAGGTATAACACGCGTTAGAAAATGACAGGGAAGTGTTAAATTCTATAATTCACAAGACTGAAACCCCTAACAATGCATCTGTATCTAGATTTATTTTAAACATTGCATGGTTAGTAATTTACATATCTGTTTTATTATTGATATGGTATTGACTTGAGCTCTTATACAACTACATTATTAATACCATTCAATGCGAATGGGCCCTTGAGGCAACACCACTATAATTTACATACAATCTTCAAATGCTACAGTCTTTGTCATAAACTAGACATATGTCAAATTTTCAAAGCTGATATTTTGTTAAACTCCAAATAAAGTATATGCTACTATGCTACAGTTTGAAGAGAACAAAAGGATTAGAAGAAAGTTCAGAGTACAAAAAGACTGGCCTGGAGAGAGAAAAAAAAGAAAAATACGGATTCGTTTGGAAAGGGAGAAAATTGTTTTATTTTTTTACTCTTAATTTATTTTAAAAATAAAAATACGTTTGACAAATGTATTTACTGTTCACTTTTTTTTCCCCAAGAAAACTGTTAGTGGATAAAAGTGGTGAAAATACCAAATACAACTTTTAGTTGTTTTTTGAATTTTTTTCATTGTTTAGGGTACCACCTCTGTCACCGTCCCATCGCTGCCGCCACCAACCACCACCACCTCGGCCACTGGTCGCCGCCGTGCCCCACCGCCGCCGCCAGTCACCCACCACCACCGCCCCCGCCGCCGCCGTCCACCAATACCATTTTATTTTTCAATACAGATTTTGATCCAAACGTTTTTTTGTTTTTAGCTTTTTGCTTAAAAAAACAAAGACAAATACAAAAATAATTTTTATATTTAAAAATAAAAAACAAATATAAAAAATAAACTTTCCTAACACACCATACATAAAAGTATCACACCTTCCATCGCCACGAACAACAATCACTCTAGGCTTGCGATGGTGAGTACTACAAGCTCAATTTCTCTTCTTGTAATCCATGTTATCATATTTTACTCTTCTTGTACTATAAAGTTTTGCGTTGCCATCGACACAATCACATCGACTCAGCCCATCCATGACCCTCAAACTATTGTCTCCAATGATGGCACCTTCGAAATGGGAATTTTTCGTCCTGTTAATTCTACCAAATGGTATGTTGGTATATGGTACAAAGACATATCAGTGAAGACTGTGATATGGGTTGCGAATAGAGATAAGCCTCTGAATGACTCTTTTGGTACAGTGGCAATATAAAAAAATGGAAACCTTGTAATCTTGGATGGACAGAAACAGATAGTTTGGTCATCAGATGTTCCAAACTCTTTGCTGAATTCAAACTCAACTGCCCAGCTTTTAGATTCCGGGAACCTTATCGTTCGAGATGACCTCAGTGATAGCATGTGGGAGAGTTTTGAACAACCTACTGATTGTTTTTTGAAGGACATGAAAATGAGTACTAACAGGTTTACACATAAAAAGACTCAGCTCACCTCATGGAAAAGCCCTTCTAATCCTTCTAGTGGAAGCTTTAGTTTCGGCATCAATCCTCTGAATATTCCAGAAGTGTATGTATGGAATGGTAGTCATCCATACTGGCGAAGCGGTCCATGGAATTGGCAGATTTTCATTGGTATTGAGGGTATGGGATCATCGTACTACAATAAATTTCTTGTTGACGATAAGGAAGGAACCGTATGTTTGAGTTATACATATGTAAGTAATTCTTCTCAGTATTTTTACCTTTTCCTGCGTTCGGATGGAACGTTAATGCAGATGTACCGGGAAAAAGGAAAGGCTTGGGAAAAAGGATGGTCGGCTCCAGATTCTGAATGTGAACTTTATGGCAAATGTGGTCCGTTTGGGAGCTGCCATGAGTCGAGGAAACTGTCTGCAATTTGCACATGTCTGAAAGGCTTTGATCCAACGGATACGGAGGAATGGAGTCGAGGAAACTGGAGCAGTGGATGTGTAAGGAGGAGAGAATTGCAGTGTGAAAGAAACAACAGTATTGGCAGTGACAAGAGCAAAGACGATGGGTTTTTGAAGCAAAAGAATGTCAAAGTGCCAGCCTATGCCGAGTCGATATTGGCTTCAGAAGACGACTGCAAAAGCCAGTGCTTGAATAATTGTTCTTGTATAGCATATACATATTATAGCGGCATTGGTTGTATGCAATGGAGTGGAAAGTTAATTGACATACAACAATTCACCTATAGTGGGGCTGATCTATACATTCGCGTGGCATATTCAGAACTCGGTAATAGTCTATTATCGTACAATATTCAAAATAACAATAGTATGATGTTGTATTAGTAATCTTTTTCTGCTTCTTGTGTTTGTTTTTCACTTGTTGATTCAGAATAAGCAAATATCACTTGAATTTAAAGCATGTTATGTACTAAAATGTTAGCCACAAGGCATTTTTACTCTATTTGGATAACAGGCCTAAACACAATACTTCAGTACATATCAACACAATACTTCAGTGAAAATAACAATAGTAATTTTTATTTCTACTATTTCTTTTTCCCATTCCCTAACAGAGAAAGAGAGCCATGGAAATTGCCTAAACACAATACTTCAGCACATATCAACACAAGTACTCACATCAGTTTTGTTGTGTTATACAGAGAGACGGAGAGGCTCAAAATTAGTTAACATAGTTGCAGTGGTCATAGGGTCAGTGACCATTGTGGTATGTATCTATGTTTTATGGAGGTGGATGGCTAGAAAACGAGGTATATGCCCATTAAAATTAAGCTCATGAGATTGACAGTTGCTTTCTGTTATTAAATGGATTACCTAAATTCTGAATCAGGAAAGAAGAATAAAAGCATGCTCGGAGATTCTCTGAACCAAATCAAACTTGAAGAGCTACCTTTATTCAGTTTTGAGGAATTGGAAACTGCAACAGAAAAAATTGATGTGTCCAACAAGCTCGGGCAGGGTGGTTTTGGTACAGTGTACAAGGTAATGTTTGTTCATTTAGACATTTAAACTGTGACAAAAAAACAAAATGTAAATCAATTTCATCTTTGATTTCAGGGAAGATTACTAAGTGGACAAGATATAGCTGTGAAAAGGCTTTCGAGATCATCTGGACAAAGGCATGAGGAGTTTATGAATGAGGTTGTGGTTATTTCCAAACTTCAGCATCGCAATCTTGTTAGACTTCTTGGCTGTTGTTTGGAAGGAGAAGAAAAGATGTTGATCTATGAATTCATGCCAAATAAAAGCTTGGATGCTTTTCTCTTTGGTTAGTACAAGATAAATCTATTAATGCTATTTCTTGTTATATTTCAATTTCACAATATTAGCAGGAACGTTGATTATCTATTAAATTACTCAGATCTGTTAATCTATAGCTTTTTATTTGTCCCTTTATATTGTTTTTCATCTTCTCTTTCTCTGTTTGTTAGTGTCACCTCCCCATAAACCGTAAAACCAAACATTAAGTCCCTTGGTGAGCTTTTAGGCGTTTTAGGGCATGAGCGGTAATGTTGTTGGGCTAAGGTATGTGTTATGAAATGCAACAAACATTGAAAATAGGATAAAGCACAATTATAATGTTCAGATAATAAGATTATTGATAAAACATGAGTCGTTTATTTAGATCTTCCTCCTCTCGACATAGTCGAACAAACCTACCTACCATTCCAGATAATAATGACATAATTAATGAAGAAGAACACACCTACACTAATCTTGAATGTCACAATGATTGGAATATCCCAAGGGTACCCACAAATGAAATTTACAAAACCAGTTTCATTAAGTCAACCTTTTTTACAGAATACAGAGTCAAAACTGTTGAACAAGTTTATGCTATAAATAAAGAACACGAAAAATGCTAATTATTTTCTCCAAAAACTATAAAACAACATCGCGAAAGAGGATACAATTTTATCCATATTGGTCTTGTACAAGTTGCAGTTGATCCATTAACTATTTTAGGACAAAATGCATCGATTCTTCTCTGTCTAAGAGATGCTAGGTTCCTCGACTATAATCAAAGCTTAATTAGTGTCATTGAAACCAGCCTATGTGATAAGTCCATTTTACATACATATTTTATCCCCAAATGTATATTTGTTAGTAGGTAAAACTATTTATTTTAATTAATTTAGAAGTATAATAATGATAAGTGCACAAAACTTAATTTATATAATAAAATTGTTTAATAAATCATTTTCAATGTCATTAAATTACATTTACATTTATGTCTTTCATTTATAGGTGTAAAGTGAGAAATGAATCAAATGCACATGGATGAAAGTTGGATGAATCAAATGCACATGGATAAAAGTTGGAAGATTCAAATGCACATGGAAAAAGAACAAAATGTGATGGAAAGTTATGAAAAAGAAAAGAAAAGAATATTTCATTTCTCTTTACAAGTTGTAATTTGATTCCAATATTTCTCTATAAATATGGATACATCTTGAAGAAGAAGAAGAAGGAGGAGAGCAAGAAGGACACCAAAGAGGAGAAGAATTTATCTTCAATTCCGGGTTTTATTGTTCTTACTTTGTTATTTTCTTTTTAAGCATGTGTAACTAAATTCTTAACTAAGGTTGAGGATGAAATCACCATTTATGAAATAAATTCCTTTTAGTCTTTTATCAATTTCCATGTGTATGGTTTAAATGCTTATGATTTTCGCTTCATAGTATTAATTGTTTTAAATTCATTTCACTATAAATATCATGTATTTATAGTAGTTAAGAATTCTTATCACAATTAATCAAGCTTGGATTTGATGAGTTTATAAGTAAAAATCTTTGATCTTATGTGATCCATTAAATTGCATACATAGGATGCTTAGAATTTTACACTTTAAAGCGAAGGAAAATCTATTTCATGAAAATATATTTCATTAGTGCGTTATTGTTAAATCTTGAGAAAGTAATAAGATTGATTTCTAAATTACTACTCTAAAATTGGAATTGATAAAGGAATAATTAGAAGTTTATGGATTAGTGGTGGTGGATTCCGATACCTTAGTATTTTCTCCCTATAATTCTCGCTTTAATTATTTGTATTTCGATATTGCATGTTTAGTATAAAAATCACTTCAACAAACAAACTTTGAGAAACTAGGTTAGTTTTAGATTAATTTGAGTTTAATTAAGTTCTCTTTAAAGCATTCCCTTGGGTTCGACCTCGTTCTTGCATAACCTAAACTACAATTGATTCGTGCACTTGCGAGTAATATTTTAAAACACACCAAGTTTTTGGCGCCGTTGCCGGGGAATAGCAACAAGAAATTAATTAAATTTAAGTTGATTTAATTCTTCTACTAGTTATTTAAAAAAATAAATAAATAAAAGAAAAAAAAAAACAGATTTTAGAAGCTACTGTTTTGCTTGAATCTACTGTTTCGAAAATTTAAAAAAAAAAAAAAAAAAATATCGAAACTACTGTAGCATTTCCGCTACTGTAGCGGAAAAAAAAAACTGTAAAAAAAAAAAAAACAAATTATAAATTTTTTTTTTAAGCTACTGTTTTGTTTAAAAAAATTTGTCTTTCTAATTCTAATAGTACTATAGTAAGGTAGTGTTTCTTCACTTTTGAATTTAGAGGTTCGTTTTTTTCTTTATTATTAGTGATAACAAATGAAAAAAAAAAAAAAAATTTGAAAATTTACTGTAGCATTTCGGCTATTGTAGCAAAATAAATAAATTAAATTTATTTTTTTTATTTTCTTTATTCTTTGCTTAAATATAAAATTAGCGTTTGTTTACTTAAGTTGAGAATTTTTATTATTATTGTTTATTGTATTATTTGTTTTTAAGTAATTGATACTTCTTGAATTTTGTAGGTAATATTTTTTTTTGAGGTTGCATTGGATAAGCAAATACTTGGATTTCTTTGTGCCAACTTCACTAGCATTATTGCGGAATCCAGGTAAGTACCCCTATCTTTAGTAAATAGTATTATTTATTTTTATTTTTTTTAGATTAGGTGAACATAGTTTTTATATAGGTGAAATTTTGCATGCTACCTTTAGGATATAATAACACTAGAAATAACCTTTAGGTACACATTTTCTTCAAATTTATTTATTTTTATTTATTTTATTTTATTTCGTTTATTTTTTTCTTTATTTATTTATAAAAAAAAAAGAAAAAAAGAAGAAAGTTCCCACACTCACTCCCTTTACTTTTATTTTTGTTGACTTGCTTGTATGTGCATTTTTAATTTAGCATTTTGCATAAATCTTTTAGTAAGGGCATTAACCCTCTAACAAGATAAGGATTGGATTTCATCACCAATTCCTTGCCCATTAGGTTAAAAATCTTCTTGCATTTGTATACCCTTGGCTAAATTTAGTTTAATTTAAAATCAAGTAGACGTTGGCCAATAGGTTTTCATATAGCTCATAGGATCCTCTTGGACATTGTTAAACTTTTGGTAACTCCAGTGAGTCACTATCAAATTGATAAACGGTAGGACAGTTCTGTCTAGGAGTGTGGCTGACGCGGCATTAAGCAGGCCTAGTGCCTCGCCACACTTTCCTGGGAACTACTTCGTTGTTAGTTTGATGGTCCTTAACTGGTCATCCATTAGTTTTCTCTGAAAGGGAGTAGGAGCTGTCTAACTAGGTGAAGATTATTTTGGAATTAGTCCTAATAATCTCTCATATAGGAAATTAAAAAAAAATAAATAGAAATCACTACCCTTGAATTAAATTTAAGATAAAGAAAATACTTGTTTTGGTAGTGTGTTTGTTGAGTCATGGAGTCTTCCTAGTGCATGTTAGGTCGTCGATCTCTGAAATCAAAGTTGGCAGCTTTAGATCTAGAAATTGAGAAAACTTTTAGAAAAGGTGTAAGGAATTCTAGTGTTGAAAAGATCATTGAAGTCAAGATGGAGGGAGAACAAAATGAAGTGAAAGCCCTTAAGGATTATTATACTCCTGCACATATCACAAATCCTTCTTGTATTGTCTTGCCTGCTACACAACATGCCCATTTGGAGATACGGGCAGCAGTAATCAATTTACTGCTGACTTTTAGAGGTTCGAACTTTGAAGACCCATACCTTCATGTTAAGGAATTTTTAGAGATTTGTTCCACCTTGAATTTTCAGAATATTCCCGAAGAGTCAATTAAGATGAGGTTATTCCCGTTCTCTTTGAAAGAGAAAGCTAAGTCTTGGTTATATTCGTTGGAACCAGAATCAATCAAATCTTGGGATGAACTCTGTAAAAAATTCCTCACCAAATTCTTCCCTAGACATAGAACTAATTCCCTTCGCCGAAATATCATGGAATTTGCTCAAAAAGAAGGTGAACAATTTTACATGTGTTGGGAAACATTCAATGATTTGCTACTTAAGTGTCCCCATCATGGTTTTGAAAAGTGGCGCTTAGTTGAATTCTTTTATGATGGATTATCAGCTCAAAATCGTCAACTAATTGAGTCACGAGGTGGGGTAGATTTCATGTCTAAGAATGAGAATGAGGCTTGGAAATTTCTAGATGCGTTAGCTGAGAGTTCCCAACATTGGGAATACTCAGGGAGGGTTGAGAGAAGAAGTTTACCAATGTCTATGGATACCAAAAAGGGAGGAGTCTATGAGGTTAGTGAGGGAACTGATTTGAGTGCAAGGATAGCTAGTCTCACCAGAAAAGTGGAGGCTATAGAGATGAAAAATGGAAAAAGTTCTTCAGTCCATGTTATTAGTGAGACATATCAACTTTGTGAGAGTCCATCTCATACTGCTCAGACGTGTCCCTCTATAGCATCATTCCATGAGTGTATAACTGAACAAGCTAATGCACTAAACGGCTATAAGAAACCATTTGGCAGTCCCTATTCTGACACATACAATCCCAATTGGAGAAATCATCCTAATTTCTCATGGAGTCAAAATCAGTCTCAAAACAACTCGGGTATGCAACATATGCAATCCCAAGGGCAACCACCAGCATCATATCCTTCCATGTCCCAAAATTCTCATCCATATGTCCCCCAACAACCAAGGAAACCAACACTGGAAGATACATTACAATAGTTCATGCAACAAACTAGTCAATCGATTTCTAAATTAGAAACACAGATTGGCCAGTTAGCCACTGTTGTAGGAGAGAGGGAAAAAGGAAAATTTCCAAGTCAGCCCATTCCCAACCCAAAGGGTCAATATCATGTGAGTGAACAGTCGACCTCTGGTCCAACTGATCAAGTCCAGTCAATCATAACCCTAAGGTCAGGCAAACAAGTTGACAATCAAGTCAAAATTCCAAGAAGGGAAACTGTGAAAGGTAACCATGAACCAGAAAAGGAAAACAAAATGGAATCTCAAGTTGACCCAAAAGTCCAAATTCCCGATCTTGTCCCCAATCCTCTAGTAGAACCTTCAGTTAGGAACTTTGTTCCTACTGCGCCATTTCCTCAAAGACTCCAAAAGCCTAAGAAGGGGCATCATTACAAAGAGATTATGGAAATATTCAAACAAGTCAAAATCAATATTCCATTTCTCGATGCAATTCAACAGGTCCCCTCTTATGCTAAGTTTTTGAAAGATTTGTGTACGGTTAAACGTGGATTGAATGTGTATGAAAAAGCCTTCCTTACAGAGCAAGTAAGCTCAATTATCCAGCACCGCACACCACCTAAATTCAAGGATCCCGGTTGTCCTACAATCTCATGTACAATAGGTAACCAGATAATTGAGCAAGCTTTGCTTGATTTGGGTGCGAGTGTAAATCTGTTGCCATACTCTGTGTATGAGCAACTCGGTCTTGGTGATTTGAAACCCACAAAGGTAGTGCTACAGTTGGCAGATCGTTCAGTCAAAGTACCTCGCGGTATCATTGAGGATATGTTAATTCAAGTTGACAAATTCTTCTTTCCAGTAGACTTCATAGTCTTAGACACTCAACCTGTGGCTAATCCCAATAGCCAAATTCCTGTTATCCTTGGTCGACCATTCCTAGCCACTTCAAATGCTTTAATCAATTGTAGGAATGGTGTCCTGAAACTTTCATTTGGAAACATGTCTGTTGAGCTTAATGTTTTTAATGTGAGCCGACAACCATCAGACTCTGAGGATATAAGTGATGTGAATCTAATAGAGAGCTTAGTACAAGAGACTTTTGAACATTCAAGTTTTGATGATCCTTTAGAGGCATGTCTAAATCACTTTGGGTATGATTTTGATCTGGATAGTGCTTGTGAAGAAGTGAATACCTTGTTAGATTCTGTCCCTTTTATGGACATTGAGAATTGGAAAGCCAAGGTAGAGCCCCTTTCATCAATTGAATCTAAACATGTCTCATCTGTTGAGTCACCTCCAAAATTGGATCTGAAAGTTTTACCTTCTGAACTGAAGTATGCCTACTTAGGTCCAAATGAGACTCTTCCTGTCATCATTGCTTCTGAGTTAAATAAAGAACATGAGGAAAAACTCTTAAATGTCCTTAGGGAGCATAAATCGGCTATTGGGTGGACTATAGCAGACATTAAGGGCATATCTCCATCTGTGTGCATGCATCGTATCCATCTTGAGGAAAATGCTAAAACTTCGCGAGAAATGCAAATACGGCTTAACCCTAACATGAAAGAGGTCGTTAGGGCAGAAGTCTTGAAGTTGTTAGATGTGGGGATCATATATCCTATTTCCGATAGTTCTTGGGTAAGTCCTGTTCAGGTCGTGCCTAAGAAATCAGGTATCACGGTAGTCACAAATGATGCCAATGAGTTAGTACCGACCCGAATGACCACTGGATGGCGAGTGTGCATTGATTATAGGAAGTTGAACTCTGTCACTAGGAAAGATCATTTTCCACTTCCTTTTATCGATCAGATGCTTGAGAGATTAGCCGGTCATGAGTACTACTGTTTCCTAGATGGTTATTCTGGATATAACCAAATTCCTATTGCACCTGAGGATCAGGATAAAACCACATTCACTTGTCCTTTTGGAACATTTGCCTATAGACGTATGCCATTTGGATTATGCAATGCACCTGCTACTTTTCAGCGGTGTATGCTCAGCATATTTTCTGATATGGTAGAACGTTTTCTTGAGGTGTTTATGGATGACTTCTCCGTGTTTGGCTCATCCTTTGATGAATGTCTCATTCATTTGAAACTCGTGCTTACACGTTGTGAGGAGAAAAATCTGGTCTTAAATTGGGAGAAATGCCATTTTATAGTGAAAAAGGGGATTGTCTTGGGGCATGTTATTTCAAAGAATGGTATAGAGGTTGACAAAGCTAAGGTTGATCTAATTTCCAATCTTCCACCACCACGTACGGTCAAAGAGATTAGGTCTTTCTTAGGTCATGCTGGATTTTATCGTCGATTCATTAAAAAGTTTAGCTGCATTTCCAGACCACTTTGCAATTTACTTGCTAAAGATGTTGCTTTTGTCTTTGATGACGAATGTCTGAAAGCCTTTGAGAAGCTCAAAACATTGTTGACCACAACACCTATCATGAAGCCACCGAGTTGGGATGCGCCTTTTGAGATTATGTGCGATGCATCTGATTATGCAGTTGGAGCTGTGTTAGGGCAACGTGTGAAAAGGCTACCCCATGTGATCTATTATGCAAGTAAGACATTAAATGATGCACAACTGAATTACTCTACCACTGAAAAAGAATTGTTAGCAGTTGTGTTTGCATTAGACAAGTTTAGGTTCTATCTGTTAGGGTCTAAAGTCCTCATTTTCTCAGATCATGCTGCACTTAGGTATCTCTTCTCTAAAAAAGATGCTAAGCCGCGCTTAATTCGATGGATCCTATTGTTACAAGAGTTTAATCTAGAAATTCGAGATAAGAAAGGGTCTGAAAATGTAGTAGCTGATCACTTGTCTAGGCTCATTCTTGAGACATCCTTAGACTCCATGCCTATTCTTGAGTCTTTCCCTGATGAACAACTCTTTGTTGTATCTGAGTCACCTTGGTTTGCCGACATTGTGAACTATCTTGTCACAGGTCAAATGTCACGCTCCGCTATTCGTAAACCCGAATAGAGTCCACAAGTAGCGACACGCGACACCAAAAATAAGTGAGGTTCAAAATAAATAATTTCTTAGACCATTTTTAGAAAAATAATACATTTCAAAATTCATATTAGGGGTAAAATAGTCATTTCAGACTTGAGAAAGTTATAAAAGTCGTTGAAATTCGAAAAGGAGTGAAAAGAATGAAATTGTGCTTCAAACGGACCATTCCAACGTCTCATGTTCGCCCAGGGGTAAATCAGTCATTTCAGGGTCAAAATCGAAACTTCAAAGCTCGCCTATCTAAACCCGACATAGGAGAGATAGTAGGATCAAACGGAACTTGATTTGAGCCAACGAGGTGAGGGATATGAATTTTCAAAGTTGGGACGAAAATCTGCAAAAAACTGAAGGGAGGTGAACAGTAGCCGTAAGGCTACTGACCTGCAGATTTGAAAAGTATAGTTTTAAGGCCAAAAATGTGATTTTTCGCATACGGCCTCTATTTTCGATGTTACCGGTCCCAAAATTTCATAAAAAATGTAAAAGTGAGTTTTTTAGTTTTCAAAAACCGAAAATAGTTGTCGGGGCCCGGTGAGGCGCTGAAAATGTAATGTTCTCTAAAACTTTTGCGAGGATGAGTTTGGAAAATGTATAAAAATTGAATTTTTTTGAGTCAAGACTCACATAACACGTATATTCATATCCCAATCTCATCATTCGGTTTGAAAATTTAAAACCGAAACTCAAAAACTTGTAAAACTTAAATATTTAAAGAAAACTACATTATTTAGTCAAATAAACACAAAGTTTTATCGAATCTCCAAAATATACATGTTTTGTAGTTAAGGCTAACACCCTAGCCCGCCAAGATAATAGATACATGCCCTTGTTCACTTTAGATACAAAAGTATATAAAATATAGCATACTTTGGACTAGAAAAACACTAAGCGTTCAAAATACACAAAAAAGGACTTAATGCTTCCGTCGCCAACCCGGATCTCCTAAAATCCATCCTTCGCAACGTCATGACCTGAAAAATATTAAATAAGGGGTGAGCTTCAACTAGCTCAGTAGGAGATGCTTCCCCACATCGATCTCGGCCGTCCGAGCGGTACACACCCAACCCCGTGTACATGCTACTATCCTAGGTCGGTCCAATTGTCCCACATGGCACGTGTGCCAAATCCGGGACCCCAATCATACCCACAAACAACCCCAAGCATGCTTGCAACATTTATCACATAAAATCAAAATAAATAAAATAAATAGTAAAGAGGAAAAATCACAAAGCATGGCTATGTAAATGATATGCCAAACAATGCAACTCTAGACTCAAGAGGGTGACCGGGTATATTGTCGCCATAGTACTATAAACCACGAGGATTTTATCAACTCGTGAAACAACACCGTGTTCGGATCGAGTCCTCCCACGCCTCCCTGATTCTCGGATTACTAGTCCGCCGGTAGCGAGAGACACCGCCTGGCCAGTTGTTGCGACTACCCGAGGTTACTTACAAGGCAAACCGAGACATGTGACTGACAACAAAATAAACTTAATGTAGCAAGGGGTTTTTGAAACTCAACATGCCTCAAAATACAATCAATGTTCAACATGAATGCATCAACATATATTAATGTAAACTTTAAGCATACTACTCACAACTTCACTAGATAGCCCAACTAGTAACAATATCAACATAGCAGGCAACATATCAACATATTCAAAGTATGTTTCTAAGTTATACCAACTCAAGTTCGCGTCATTAAACGCTCACTTTGACGCACACACCCACGTAACCGAAAAAGAAAGTGGTTCGTCATTCCCCTACCTCAAGTCCAACGCCAACTAGTCCGCAAGAGCAAGCAAACGAGTTCCCAAAAGCTAACCAAAAAGTCTCCTACAGGCTGCTCCAAATCTGCAGAATTGCTTCAGATTACCAAGTATCAATCAAGGAAACTAATTAGGCTCAAGAATATGGAATGGATTATATCAAGGTTGGGAACCAAAGCCTTTCATAAAGATTTATGAGTACAAAGTGAAGGTTTGAAATGGATTATAGCTCAAAGAGACTCAAGAACTTTCAAGAAGATGTCATTAATCATCCAAATGAATAATAGAATAAGAATTTTCAAGAATAGTGTCAAGCTACCAACATGTCAATAAAGAAGAAGATTGTGATCAATAGTAGGGTCTTTATTAAAAACAATAACAATTAAAAACTAAAACCAAATTCAAAGGCTTACAAATGAATTCTCAAGGAATATGGAATTTATGATTTATAATGAAGAAAATCTCAAAATGGCACAAAATTTCCCCAAGCTACCAATAATCATTATAGTGGGAATGGAGTCACAAGAATACATTTCAATAAGCATTATCATCAATGGAAGCAAATTTTCAAAGCTTGTAGAGAATTTCCAAAGTTTCACAAGTTAGGGTTTATGAGAATAAAAGCTCAAAATCAATGGAACTCACCAAATAAAGCTTCCAAGAATGTGTTGATGCAAAGGAGAGCTCACCCGTTCCTCTTTTCAAGATCTTGGAGTCAATAGAAAGACTAGAGAATGAGGAACATTTATGTAGTTGAAGCTTTCTTCAATTTCACAAGCAAAAGGAATGGAAAGTTGCAAAACTTGAAGATAGGAAGAGAAAGCTAAGGGGCTGCCGAACAGGGGTGTATGGGAGCTGCAGAACAGGGGTGTTTGAGAGGGGGATGAAGGGTCTTGCAAAGTGCCAACAATCATCAATACACGTGTCTATATGAATGTCCAAATTTCCATCATTTACCCTTTCCATCCAAGGGCCACAATTGAAGGAGAATGAGATGAGATGGTAGGGATTTATGTGGTGTTGACACATCACCTCTCTCTAGATTTCTCTTCACAATTCTTCTCTAAAATGACCTATTTTGCCCCTTGACCAAAGTAGCTAAGGAAGAGAGGTAGGGAGAAAAAATACCATCCACTCTTTATACTAGTCTAAGTTACCCCAACAAGATCAACTTATTTACCACTATAACATGCTCTTATAGCCAATTTTTTTGTAGGATAAACACTTAGAAAATTTTTCATAAGTCTCCACATAATTCTTAAACTTTAAATTAATCCCCACGATCAATCGTAAGCTCAAAAATCACGAAACTAATTTCTAAATTCCTTATTTGGTATAACGAAGTGAACGCAACTTTCGGTTTCGAAATCCAACACTCTGGGGACCTGTTTCCACTACACGCTTTTTCTAGGTTCCCGGGTTGTCAGATAGCGAAAACATTAAAATGAAATAAAATCCGTTTTCTAAAAATTTCCAAAATTTAAATCTAACATAAACGGCATATAGGAAAGCATTTAACACAATTTCTTATAATAAAATAAAATAAAATAAATATTCGCGAAAAATTCACTCATAATTTCAGGAAAATTAACGGGACGTTACATCAAATGCCTTCACATTGGACTAAGCAAGATAAATCCAAATTCTTATCTGAGGTCCTTCACTTCTTTTGGGATGATCCGTACTTATTCAAGTATTGTCCTGATCAGATTATTCGAAGATGTATCCCCAATTGTGACCAAACTAATGTAATCTCCTTTTGTCATGATCATGCATGTGGAGGTCATTTTAGTTCAAAGAGAACCGCTGCAAAGATATTGGAATCTGGATTTTACTGGCCTTCAATCTTTAAAGATTGTCATTCTTATTGCTTAGCATGTGAACGATGTCAAAAGTTAGGGAGTATTTCACGTCGAAATATGATGCCTTTAAACCCAATTCTGATTATTGAAGTTTTTGATGTTTGGGGCATTGATTTCATGGGACCATTTCCTAATTCGTTTGGCAATTTGTACATCCTTGTCGCAGTTGATTATGTGTCTAAATGGATTGAGGCAATTGCATGTAAAACTAATGATCACAAGGTGGTAGTCATGTTTTTGAAAGATAATATCTTTTCACGTTTTGGTACACCCCGTGCTATTATTAGTGATGGGGGGAAACATTTTTGCAATAGGGTTTTCGAAGCATTAATGAGAAAATATTGTGTAACCCACAAAATTGCACTTGCTTATCATCCCCAGACTAGCGGTCAAGTTGAGTTATCCAATAGAGAGATTAAACACATTTTGGAGAAAACGGTTAACCCAAATAGGAAAGACTGGTCCTTGAGACTTAGTGATGCACTGTGGGCATACCGTACTGCATTTAAAAACCCTATTGGAATGTCTCCTTACCGAATGGTGTATGGCAAAGCTTGTCATCTCCCAGTTGAGTTAGAGCATAAAGCCTTTTGGGCTATTAAACAACTCAACTTTAACCTTGACAGAGCAGGAGTCCATAGGAACCTTCAGTTGAATGAGTTGGAGGAAATTAGGAATGATGCTTACTAGAGTACAAAAATCTATAAAGAGAAAATGAAAATAAGGCATGACAAAAGTATTCTTAGGAAAACTTTCACACCTGGTCAAAAAGTCTTGCTTTATAATTCTCGGTTGCATTTGTTTCCAGGAAAGTTGAGATCTCGATGGTCTGGTCCGTTCATTGTTCGAATTGTTCATCCATATGGAGCCATTGAGATTGAAAATCCAAAAAATGGTGATGTGTTCAAAGTTAACGGTCAGCGTTTGAAACCATTTTTAGAGTTACTTTCTCAAGAAGGGGAGGAGATCTTTCTAAGTGATCCTGTTTATCAGGATTGACCTATGTGGTCTTGTTGTACATATCTATTTTAGGATTTGTTTTACTTTATTTTTAATTTTTGTTTTGAATTCTAACAACTTATTGTTGTTTGATAGCAAGTTTGACCAGATAAACCTACCATGAGTCAGGTGATACCTTTTCACTCTTGTCTTTTTGTTTACAAAGTGTGAGTTTGTCCAACATTAGGGACAATGTTGAGTTTAGGTTTGGGGGTATGGTGTCTAATTTTTGTTGTGTAATTCATTAATTTAAAAAAAAAAATTTGAAATTTTTCAGAAAAAAATAAATAAATAAATAAATAAAATAAAAAAAAATTACTTTTACGCATGAATGTTTTGCATTATAAGTTGATTGAGTTTGTGTTTATGATGTGTGAGTAGTATGTGATGCGATAGTCCCATTCATGAGAGTAATGATTAGATCGAGCTAAGTGAGGTGATGTGGTTTTACATGGGTGAATAGATTAGTAAAATTGAAACCGAAAAGGACGACTTTGACCTATAAGCACAAGCACACATTCACTATGGGAAAAACAATTGATCTTTGACTATGTAGTTGAGAAATTAATTTTGCCAGAATAAAATGGGAGATGGGGAGTTGATATAGATGAAATGGAAAAAAATTTGAAAAATAAAATGCAAAAAGTAGTTCTTCGATCTGAGTAACCGGACCTTGGTATCACCAATATCATTGTTCGCGTAAAAAGGGGAGAAAACTAATGAGCATAAATCCCAATAAAGAAGTTAGGGCCCAGTTGGTTGGGATTAAAAATTCTCGCTGGAAAGTCCGGAGCTTAGAAAGATAAAAAGGGATGAAAAGTGGAATGATGGAAGGAATAATGTTTTGGCAAAAAAATTTGATCAATGAAGTAGAAAAAGAAAGATTGAAATACCATAGTAGAATGTTCACAAAAACACGGAGGGTTGTCTGGATTGGGAGTAGAAAGTAACGAAATCTTTTACTTTTTTGGGAACCATTCATGACACGAATCTCGAGATTAGTTATTGTTCGGTAGTGAATGGGAGTATTTGCATCCATAATATCTTGTGCATTATATTATGACTTGGTTGATGAGTATGTGAATGCATGAATGCGTGATTATAAAAAATTGAGAAGTTGTGGGTAGAATATCCAACCCTCACGAGAATTGATGTTTGTGGGTATCATCACTGGAAACCCTCACGAGACTATAACTCGTCCACTAGGGGAAACCTAGGGGTTCAAAGGCTTATTGCATATGCTAAATGTAATCGAGACAACCAGCGAAAATGGTGTAGTTAGAATTTTATTTCTTTTTGTTTTGCTCGAGGACTAGCAAAATATAGGTTTGGGGGTATTTGATAAGTCCATTTTACATACATATTTTATCCCCAAATGTATATTTGTTAGTAGGTAAAACTATTTATTTTAATTAATTTAGAAGTATAATAATGATAAGTGCACAAAACTTAATTTATATAATAAAATTGTTTAATAAATCATTTTCAATGTCATTAAATTACATTTACATTTATGTCTTTCATTTATAGGTGTAAAGTGAGAAATGAATCAAATGCACATGGATGAAAGTTGGATGAATCAAATGCACATGGAAAAAAGTTGGAAGATTCAAATGCACATGGAAAAGGAACAAAATGTTATGGAAAGTTATGAAAAAGAAAAGAAAAGAATATTTCATTTCTCTTTACAAGTTGTAATTTGATTCCAATATTTCTCTATAAATATGGATACATCTTGAAGAAGAAGAAGAAGAAGGAGGAGGAGAGCAAGAAGGACACCAAAGAGGAGAAGAATTTATCTTCAATTCCGGGTTTTATTGTTCTTACTTTGTTATTTTCTTTTTAAGCATGTGTAACTAAATTCTTAACTAAGGTTGAGGATGAAACCACCATTTATGAAATAAATTCCTTTTAGTCTTTTATCAATTTCCATGTGTATGGTTTAAATGCTTATGATTTTCGCTTCATAGTATTAATTGTTTTAAATTCATTTCACTATAAATATCATGTATTTATAGTAGTTAAGAATTCTTATCACAATTAATCAAGCTTGGATTTGATGAGTTTATAAGTAAAAATCTTTGATCTTATGTGATCCATTAAATTGCATACATAGGATGGTTAGAATTTTATACTTTAAAGCGAAGGAAAATCTATTTCATGAAAATCTATTTCATTAGTGCGTTATTGTTAAATCTTGAGAAAGTAATAAGATTGATTTCTAAATTACTACTCTAAAATTGGAATTGATAAATGAATAATTAGAAGTTTATGGATTAGTGGTGGTGGATTCCGATACCTTAGTATTTTCTCCCTATAATTCTCGCTTTAATTATTTGTATTTCGATATTGCATGTTTAGTATAAAAATCACTTCAACAAACAAACTTTGAGAAACTAGGTTAGTTTTATATTAATTAAGTTCTCTTTAAAGCATTCCCTTGGGTTCGACCTCGTTCTTGCATAACATAAACTACAATTGATTCGTGCACTTGCGAGTAATATTTTAAAACACACCACTATGTAATGGTCCAGTCTACTTTGATTGTTTTCCTAATTTTTAGTTAAGCCTAAGTGACCCTCACATACTAAAAGCTTTAACATTAAACATCAAAACTTCAGGATATGCCATGTTCACAGGTGCCCAGCCTCTAAGCTTAATTTATAGAATTTACTACAATACTATGAAAACCAATTTAAATGTTCATGCTCTAATCAAAAGTCCTAAAGATCAAACTTTATTAATTCAAAGCAGTACTTCTAATGCAAATATTAGAATACCAAAAATGATTGCCTGGAAAGATGTTTCCCTCTCAAACGAATGGTTACTTGAAAATGAAAATCACCCAACCAAAATCAAAAATGATGTCCGAAACCTTGAACATGTACAACAATTCCATGATGGAATTGTTAAGTTAACATTTGATAGATCTAGACACAGTTGCTCTTCCGTTAGTTCAAGCTCTAAAATGTTCACCCCCTTACCAATTAGAGAAAATACTACTATCCATGATACAAAATTTGTAGAATCTCTAGTCCACCGATCCAGGCGTGATCATAGATTAAAATGAATTCAAAAAGGATGAACAAGTATCTACTCCATGTTACGTCCCAAACATAGAAACTGAAGATTCAATCTCTAACCACTCTCCTACACAAATTGACTTTGAGACCGAAACTGTTAATCCACAACTATGTGTTTTAAGTAAATCATTTTCATATGACCTTCTAAAGTTAGAAGTTGAAGCCAAGTCCAAAGAAAATAAAGCAAGACGACAAATATATAAAACAAGTTACACGCATGAGGAGAGAACAAAAATTACAAAAAAATGGCAAAAATTCATGATAACAAACCAATTAGAAATTAGTTTCTTTGATTATCTTGAAAATTACTACAAAAAAATTAATGTTCTTACAAAACATAAATGGACAAAACATGATAAAACAATTGTTTCTTCTAGTCACCCTCCTTTAGAAAACCTAATTGTTAACCACCTGGGAACCGAAATCCCAGCCTCCCCTTTTAAGGTAGTTACCTCCACACTCGATCCTAATACTAAAAAAATTATTGAACAAAACAATTTCACCAACCAATATTTAAGTACTCTAGGTTCTCAATTAGACAAAATAGAATCCAAACTTGACGCTTCCACCCCGGTGAAAAAAACTATTGATTCCCCTCTAATCAAGCTTCCTACAAAACGTCAAGGACTACCTAACAAACCAAGCACAAGCAACTCCTCTGCCCAAATTGATAAATTGTTAAAAGCCTTAGAATTACAACTAATCAAGGACGAAAAAACCCTCACAGTTCTCAATTTTGATTCTCATAATCATACTGATAACTCTGAAACCTCATCTGAAGAAGACATAAATAACAATATACGCAAGTTAGAAAATGCCTTTGAGATCAATAGGATCACACATCGACCAATTAACCCTACCAGTATTACGAAAAATTGGTATACCCAACCCACTCCTGTCGATATTCAATATGAAGAAAGAATCTTCCAAAAGCAATTTTCTGTATCATCTAAAAAAATTTATGAATGGAATATTGATGGACTCTCTGAACAAGAAATTTTAAACAAATTAAACCATCTTTCTATGACAGCCAATAGTTACCTTACACATCACAATATGCCTCAGCCTGATATTGTAGAATTACTAGCCTCTGGGTTTTCAGGCATGTTAAGAAATTGGTGGGATAAACATCTTACCCAAGAAGCAAGAGATAATATAACACATGCAGTCCAAAAAACAGAAGATGGAATCCCTATTTTTAATGAAGAAATTGGCCTCGGACTCCTTGATGGAGTCAATACATTAATTTACACAATTATAGACCATTTCATTGGCAGACCAAGTGACATTACTTCTAGAATTCATGATCAACTTAGTAACCTTAGATGTCCTACATTAAGTGATTTTAGATGGTACAAAGATACTTTCTTGTCACGAGTTTTGCTACGTGAAGATAGTAATAACCCATTTTGGAAAGAAAAATTTATTAATGGATTGCCCAGCCTTTTCTCTCATAAAATACGCACAGAACTTAGTAACACAACTGGTGTTATTGAATATGACAATCTAACCTATGGTAATATTATTAGTCTAATCCAGAAAGTAGGACTCAAAATGTGTATAGATATGAAAATTAATAATCAGCTTAGTAAAAATAAAAACAAGACTAAATATGAAATGGGCACATTCTGCCAACAATATGGATTACCCCCAATTGCACCATCTCGGTAAACAAAGAATTCAAAACAAACAAAATCCTTCCCAAAACGATATACTCATCCTTATAAAAGATATAATAAAAAATTCCAACATAATGAATTCTATGATAAACAAAAGTTTAAAAAGAACGAAAAATATACGAGGAAAACAAAACCTTTTGAGAAGAATAATAAAATTGATCCAACTAAAGTTACGTGTTATAAGTGTAGTAAGAAATGTCACTACGCGAGAAATTGTCCTGTAAAAAATAAAATTAATCAGCTAGAAATCCCTGATGAAACTAAACAACAAATTTACACAATTCTTGAGTTGAAAAACACAAGCGACAGTGATACTGAAATTGAATCTAGTTCCTCTACTGAATCTTCTGCCTCTTGTCCCAGTTCACCGGATATTAGTTTTGGGTGCAAAGATAGTTGTTGTACAAAAACAGTCAATATGTTAAATTGACACCAACATAAAACCCTTAATGTTCTCACCAAGGCAGAAGAACAACAACATCTTCTGCTAGACCTCATAAGTAAAGTTGAAGACCCAGATTTAAAAAATTCTTATCTTCAAAAGCTTACTAGATTACTCACCATAAACAAAGATACTCAACCCCCTACCATAAACAAACCAAATTTTAGTCTTCACAAAACTCTTGAACGTTTTACTCCTAAAAAAGAAGTCACTATACAAGACCTCCAAGCAGAAGTCAACATCGTTAAACAAGAAATCAAAACCCTGAAAAATGAGAATCAAGATATAAAATCCCTCTTTCACACCCAACTCAAAGATCTAGTTAAAACTTCACACCAATTTTCAGTTTCTAATTCCTCTTCCTCTGACAGTAATGAAGATAATGACAACACAAATCCTTTTCAAAGTACTGAAGAGGAAACCAATGGTTTGAATCTAATTAACCGAACCTCATTTAAGAAATGGAAAATAAAAGTCACATTAGTTATTCATAAGGAATACCAAAAAACTGTCATTGCTCTAGTTGACTCTGGAGCTGATCTTAACTGTATACAAGAAGGCCTGATTCCTAGCAAATACTATGAAAAAACAAATGAGAAACTCAGTTCTGCTAATGGTAGTGCGATGAAAATCAAGTATGAATTATCTAAAGCTCATATTTGTCAAGATAATGTCTGTTTCAAAACTACATTTGTCCTAGTAAAAAATATGACTGATACAGTCATCTTTGGCCTTCCATTTTTATATTTTCTTTACCCATTTACCATAAATAATGATGGTCTCTCTACAACACATATTGGTCAAAATATTACTTTTCCTTTTTTGCAAAAATCTTATAGTAAAAAACTCGAAAGCATCATTGATTTTTCAGTCTCTAAAAATATTTACATTCTCCATCATAAAGAACGACATTTAAATTCTTTAAAAGAAGAAATAATTCACAAACGAACAGAAACACAATTAAGAAACCCTACCCTTCAAAATCAGATAAAACAATACGAAAATAAACTTATTCAAGAAATATGTTCGGAACTACCCAATGCTTTTTGGCATAGAAAACAACATATTGTTAGTCTTCCTTACATCAAATCCTTCACTAATAAAAATATTTCAACTAAAGCCCGACCAATTCAGATGAATGTTGAAGTCTTAGAATTCTGTAAAAAAGAAATCCATGACCTTCTTCAAAAGAAAATCATACGTCACAGCAAATCACCTTGGTCCTGCTCAGCTTTTTATGTCCAGAAAAATTCCGAAATAGAACGAGGGGTACCACGTCTAGTCATTATTTACAAGCCTTTTAATCAAGTCCTTGAATGGATAAGATATCCTATCCCTAACAAGAGAGATTTAATTAATCGATTAGGACAAGCAACCATTTTCTCCAAATTTGACCTTAAGTCCGGCTTCTGGCAAATTCAGATTACAGAAAAAGATAAGTACAAAACTGCATTCGCTACACCTTTCGGCCATTACGAATCGAATGTCATGCCCTTTGGCCTTAAAAATGCCCCAAGTGAATTCCAAAATATTATGAATGATATTTTCAATCCTTTCAGTCATTTTTCCATAGTCTACATTGATGATGTTCTTATCTTTTCCAACAGCATTGAAGCTCATTGGAAACATCTTAATTCTTTCTTCCACACCATCAAAATCAATGGTTTAGTCATCTCTACTTCTAAGATAAAACTTTTCCAAACCAAAGTTAGATTTCTTGGTTATGATATATCCCAAGGACAATTCCACCCAATCAGTCGTTCCATAGAATTTGCAGGCAAATTCCCAGACCAAATTCTTGAGAAAAACTAGTTACAACGTTTCCTTGGTTCTTTAAATTACATTGCTGAATTTTACAAAGATCTTAGAAAACAATGTAAACCACTCTTCGATCGTTTACAGTCAAACCCCCCTCCATGGACTGATATTCATACCACTATAGTTAGAGACATTAAAAAATATGTCAAAACTCTTCCTTGCTTAGGAATTCCTTCAGTCAACTCTTTCAAAATCATTGAAATCGATGCCTCTAACATTGGTTATGGAGGCATTTTAAAACAAAAACTCTCCCCTACTTCTCCATAACAACTTGTTCGTTTCCATTCTGGAGCATGGAACAAAACACAAAGTAATTATAGCACTATTAAACAAGAAATTCTTGCAATTGTTCTATGTATCAGTAAATTCCAAGATGATATTTTAAATCAAAAATTTTTACTTCGAGTTGATTGCAAAAGTGCCAAATATGTTTTAGAAAACGATGTTAAAAATATAGCTGCTAAGCATTCGTGGATGTGATAATTCAATCCCAGATTTTCTTACCAGAGAATTTTTGCAGACCTCCTCCCTTAGTAAAAACTGAACCCTCTACTTCCCTCGCTCTATTAAACAAATTCACAAGCTTAGGGACTCCCTTAGGCCCTGTTTTGTAACTGGTTTTGGTACCAGTTTTTTGGTTTTGGTTCAAAATAGTAGTACCAACCCATGTTTGGTAAGTTTGGGGTTGGTACTACTGTAGCAAACCATACGCACCAAAACATGAGATTTTTGGAACCATCATATCTGATGGTTTTGCTTGGTTCGGCTACTGTACCACCCCATATCTGTTGCACCATCTCACCCCCACACCAAACCATGGTTTTAGTCAATTCCAAAATCGCAAAGCTCTCTCTTTCTCTATGTTTGCCCTAGATCGTGAGAGGAGGCGACTACTGTACAACCCATGGTTTTCGTCAATTCCAAAATCGCGAAGCTCTCTCTTTCTCTGTGTTTGCCCTAGATCGTGAGAGGAGGCGGTGGCGAAGCTCTCAAAGGCCCAAAATCGCACAAGTAGCAGGTAAAATCTCCCATGTCTCTTTCTCTGTCTCTATATACAATCGTTTCTGGGCCAAGATTATATAATCTATGATGGGTTTCCTTTCAATTTCTTCACTAATTATATGATCTTTTGTGGGTTTTGCTTGAATTTCTTGTTTGTATATAGGGAATATATTAGGGTTTCATGTACGAACTTCGTCTTCTTGATTTAGGGATTTGAATGAATTAGCATCCATATTTCACTAGGTTTTGTATTTTTCTTCTTCTTCCTGTGTGCTTAAAAAAAAATTGGGGATTTGATTCATATTTTGGGTGTTGATATGGTGGTGGATGGTGCTATTATTGGGGTATTAGTGAAATCCTCTGTTTTTTTTTTTTTTGGCTTAACAAACACCAACTCTTCAATTAGTTGATTCTCTAATTTCCTATGATTTAATGCATTCATGATTGAAGTAAGGTTTTTTATTTTGATAAAGACAAATGAAGTAAGAATTTGAAACAATGAAAAAAATTGAGAGGTGATTGAATGTTTGCTTGATTTTCTTGAATATGTGGAAGCAGCTATGGAGTTAAAGGACTATATATACTTCAAATATAGCACGCTCGTATACATTTTGGGTTTCAAAAAAAAAGACAGTACTTGTGTTTTTTTGTGTTTAGGGAAAACTGACAATGATTTCAAGTTAGATACCCCTACCTTGATGGAGTTCTTAGATGGGTATCCTTTTGATTTTGATTGGAATGAATTATAGTGTGTTTTTTCTCTTTTTTTTTTCTTAACAAACACCAACTCTTCAATTAGTTGATTCTCTAATTTCCTATGATTTAATGCATTCATGATTGAAGTAAGGTTTTTTATTTTGATAAAGAAAAATGAAGTAAGAATTTGAAACAATGAAAAAAATTGAGAGGTGATTGAATGTTTGCTTGATTTTCTTGAATATGTGGAAGCAACTATGGAGGAAAATGACTATATATACTTCAAATATAGCATGCTCGTATATATTTTGGGTTTAAAAAAAAAAGACAGTACTTGTGTTTAAGAAGTACAGGATTTTTAGAAAAGAATGGTAAGAAGAGCTCTAATTTCAAGTTGCTTCACAATTGTCTAAATATTATTCTCTAAAATGGATTTAAAACTGCTAGCTCTAGAAGATGTTTACTAGTCTAGGATGCACAGGTAAGGTATTTTATAAATGGTCATGACAGTACTTTTGTGTGGATATAGAAATGAAATGGATAATTTCCCCAGTTGACGTCATTGAAATGTTTTTTTGTGTTTTTGTGTTTTAGAGTTTAGAGTTTTTTTTTTTTGTTTGTTTTTCTTAATTCATACATAACTTAGTAATTAAAATATATATGATTCTACTTAACCAAATAAAAGGTAATATGTTTTAGTTAGTGAGTTGTATGGAAGCTTCAATTCATTTGTTTTCCCTTCATCATTGCTGCTCCTTCAGGTTCACTTTCCCCTGAAGCTACACTATAGGGCCTTCAGGTTCACTTTCTTTGTTTTCCCTCCATCATTGCTGCTCCTTCATACCACTTTCTTTGTTTTCCCTCCATCATTGCTGCTCCTTCATACCACTGAGGAGTGCTGGCAGGTGGATTGTGGTTTAGAAAGCATCGAGGTGGCAAGTATTTATGGTAGTTAATGCGATCAATAATTTGTTCTAACTAGCTCACTAGGGATGCCTACAGTCACCCTCTTCCCTCTGTACCAACAAAAGGAAATTAAGCCTGTCCATAATCTAATTCTTCAGCATCAAGAGGGATTTCATAAATTATTGATGAGGAATAAATGCAAATGTTTAGGGCTTGAAGGGTTGACAGGTTAGTTGATGGAGTTGCAGCAATTGGGTTGTTGATATGTTGTTCAGTGTACCAAATGCAGTCACAAAAGCTCACAGATTGTTTGAGGGATGTGGGGTAGGAAGAGTAATGAGTTGTGACTTTAACCGTACAGTAAATAGTACCAAGTTATAACTTGTAATTACTAGTCAAAATTAATAAAATGTGCAAAGAAGTAGTAACTGCTGACTACTAAGTTTACTTATATACTAGTGATTTGTGAAGTTAATATACAAGTATATTTTATTCTACCAAGTTAATAGTTGCTACTTAGTAGTTAACTTGTTAACTATTAGTTAATTTTATTATGTTATGCTAGTTTTATTTCAAGTCAATAAAAATAAGCTCTGCTTGTTCTCTGAATGAGTGCATTCTTCATGAGCTATTTTGTTGTTCCTTAGATTTTTATGCTAGAATTATTTCCACAAGAAAATTCTCGGACCCAGATTAATGATTAATAACCATTTCCCCCACCATGTGGAATTCTAGTTGATTCTATGAGTTGGTATTTTGTTCCATTATCAATATGGCCAAATTTGCTGATATATAGTTGCTACTAAGATTATTTTTCCTCTTCCTGCATTTGATAATATAAGCTGAACTTAGAAGTAGTGATGCTGACATTATCTTTTTCTTTCCTTTCCTCTCTTTTTCTCATTATGGCCTTCAATAAAGCCTCCTGAACTTGTGGCACCATTTTCAAATCCGGTGCAATCTTCATCTGTGGCACAGCGGAAGCCAGTTATCAGGTAATGATTTATTCATCTTCTGTTCCATGTCCTGCCCAGTTTTCAGAACATACTGCTACAAATATGGTCTCAATGTTTGTTACATAGTTCATCACTTCATCTGCTCAGTACTATTGACTGAAGTCAGTAAGAGACTGTAATAGAAAAGTTGTAATGCATGAAAATTTGTTCGTAGGGTTCAGAATGTTGCAGTATTAATGTTACCTGATTCTCTTTTTGATAACCCACCTTCTGAAGCTTCATCATCACATGAAAATGAAGATGAAGATGACATTGAGGATGGAGTATCACAGGACCGTAATACAAATGCGATGGACCTTGTTCGCAATAGTATTGCTCAGGATATCTTTGATTCCACACTAGCGCCTAGAAAGTCTTCACTTGTTGGTTATTGTAGCTTTTTGGACAGTGACAATGTAATATATTTGGTCACTTGTTGGTTATTGTAGCTTTTTGGACAGTGGCAATGTAATATATGTAACTTTTTGGACAGTGGCAATATAATATATTTGGTCACTTGTTGATTATTGTAGCTTTTTGGACAGTGACAATGTAATATATTTGAAATTTTAATATATTTTAATATTATAGTTTTATTATCTTTCTTAAAAATTAAATATATTTTAATATTATAATTTTATCATCTGTGACAAGTATAACATTAAATTTTAGTATTGAACAATTTATGAGAAGCTGATGTGAAATGTTTTTAAAATAGTTAAAAAGATATTAAGATTTCAAATGAAAAAAAATTATAAATTTTAAAACGACATATACGAACCAATTGAATAATTCTTGCAATATTGTAAGATTTCTAATATTAATATATTAATATTAATATTATAATATTAATATATTTTAATATTATAACTTTTAATATATTAATATTAATATATTTTAATATAATAAACATATATTAATATTAAAATATATTAATTATTAATATTAATATATTTTAATATAATATTAATATTAATATATTAATTATTAATATTTATAAATAAAATGTGAAACCATCCCAAGTTACCAAACATGGTTTGGTTTCAGAATTTCAACCCATACCAACTCTACCAAACATGGTTTGGTTTTTCAGCATCACTTTTTCTCACACCAAAACCATCTGCACCAAACATGGTTTGGAACCAAAATAAAACCACACCAAACCAAATCCAACCCAACCCAAACCAAAACCAAAAACTAACACCGCACCAAACCGTTACCAAACGCAACCTTAGGTCCTCGTCCTACCTTTAGTTCAGCTCTAACAATTCCACATGATCCTTTCACCATCCATGCCCCAGTCACAAGTACTCCACCTCTCCCCAGATACAACCCTTCAGGAAGATCAGAATATCTTCAAAAAACTTACCATACCCTTTTCCACATCGAACCTCATTTTTCTCACACAAATGATCCAATTGCCCTAGTAAGACAGTTTTCCCCCCCAAATTCTCATTGGATACCACACACCCCTAGTCACAACTTGCAATATTACAGAGATATCCTTTACCAAACCAATTCTGTCTTCATCAAACCTGTCCCTGATCGCAATGATCCAACCAAAGTCATTTACCACTCCTTGTACATTTTGAGAGTTATCTCCCTCAAAGAATGAGGAAAATATCCCTTTGAAACCAAAAAGTTAGATAACTCACTCCCATTCACCTACTATGACTACATTGATGCCTGGTTCAAAATTTTCCTTTTTCAAACTGAAACTTTTAGTCATTCTTGGTTCATCAATTTTGATAGTAAATTTAATAGTCAACTCCTTTCTTGGTTCGTTAAATGGTGGAATGACCATGACCCAGACGGCGATGTGATCCCTGAAATCCTCTGGGAACAAATCAACTATTTTAAAACCAAGTTCAAAATCCCTTCCTATGATCATCAATTCCCCCTACTACTAATTTTTTCCAAAAAATACAAAATCCCTTGGATCTTCAAATGGCATTACAGCCTTAAAGGTGATATTGGCACAGTTTGTAGAGTCCATTATACCAAATGGTGGGATCCTTTCAAAATCGAAATAATCATTCAACAAGTCCAACTGGAATTCCCAAAAGAAGTTTCTCAGCCACTCAAGGCTAGCCCAGTCACACAAGTCATTGAATCAGCACAGTCAAGTTCCTCTACAGAAACCGCAGTCAAGAAATCAGCCTCCAAGAAGTCATCCTCCAAAGAAAAGCTCAAAGAAAAAATGGAAAAGCTCCTTGCCCAAGTAGAAGGAGATTCAAGCAGTAATGAAGAAGATGGATCGTCTACAGAATCCAAATACAGACTATACCGGGATGCCCAAGATCCCTTTGATCTGTCAAAAGATTAAGAAAAAGGAACACAGTCAAGCACAGTCAAGCTCAAGTCAACAGATACAAAAAAGGCACAAAAAGACGAGAATAGTGAATAATAAATTTGACTATACAGTGCTCAACAGTACCGACAGACTACTATTGCAAACAGTATAAAGTCACAGTGCTCTACCCCTAAAGTAAAAAATACTACAGTGAAAGACAAGAGTTGTCTGCCCCAGAAGTCACGAGATCAATAGTGCAAAACCTACAGTAAACTCTGCTATATCCTCTATATAAGCAGGCAAATGTAATGGTCTTAGATCAGGTTTTAGTTTCCCACTTTTCTTTCTACTTTGTAATTTTATTCTCTTCTCTTCTCTCCTGAAAGCATACTAAGCCTCCGAACCCAGATGGATTGTCATACATCCACTTGTAAGTTCGTCTATCATAGTTAAATGTATTTTTGAATCGTAATAATATTCAGTTAAGATTTTCAGTCAATTACAATTACTTACTTTGTCTTAAATTCTTCTATAATTAAATCTGAAGAGAGTTACGGTGTATGACAGACTTTGAGTCTCGCTCTGCCTAGACCACTTCAATTTAATATATATATATATATGGGTTGCAACATCAATTTTATGCCGGCTACTACTTTAAACTAGTTGTTTATCCTTCTCTTCAATGTTCTTTTAGATCCAACCAAGCAAAAACTCCTAGATTGGAGGAAGCGTGCCAACATTATTGAAGGGATTAGTCGAGGCCTTCTTTACCTTCACAGGGATTCTAGATTAAGGATTATTCATAGAGATTTAAAGACGAGTAACGTTTTGTTGGACGAAGATCTAAATCCTAAAATATCAGATTTCGGCATGGAAAAGATTTTTGGAAGCAACCAAGACCAAGCCAACACAAGCAGGGTTGTTGGAACATAGTAAGTAGCCTTCGCTTTGTCAGAACAAAATCAATCATTCATGTTATAACTCAAATAATTTTACTATTTGGGCTATAATGACACAATGCAGTGGCTACATGTCCCCTGAATATGCAATGGAAGGAAGATTCTCGTAAAAATCAGATGTCTATAGCTTTGGAGTATTGATGTTAGAGATTGTAAGCGGATGAAAGAACAATAGCTTTTATCAAGATGAGCACTCTTTAAGCCTGCTAGGATATGTGAGTTCACTTGAACTATTTCCTAACTTACTTCGTATAATATTAGTTCCTTCTAATCTTTCTCATTTCGACATTTGGTGGTTGTGTTATGGTGTCCAGGCATGGAAGTTGTGGAATGAAGATAGGATTGTAATGCTGATTGATCCAACAATATCTGATCCATGCTTCAAAGTGGAGATATTGAGATACATACATGTAGGGTTTTTGTGTGTCCAAGAATGGACTAAACATAGACCAACTATTTCTACCGTTCTATCAATGCTAGATAGTGAAATTGCAAATCTTCCAACTCCAAATAAACCTGGCTTCACTGAAAGAGAGGTTCCATTGAATATAAGCTCTTCTCAACAGAGCCATAAGACATTTTCTGTAAACAATGCTACTATCACAATCATTGAAGGCCGGTAGTCTGTATATAACTTTTTGATTTTACGATTGTTTTCGTTACTAATGTTATTGCAATCTGATGTAGAAAACATAGTATTGTTTTGTAGATTGATGTTGTCATTGTTTAATTCTTATTGTTTCAATTACTATTCCCTTTGCCTTGTTGATGCTGATAGAGTCGCACTCCAGTTGAGGGTACACATGCACATACTCTCAAATCACTTTCAGTCTTGAAATAAATCGTCTTTTATTTTCGATACCACATCGTATGAATGAGAGTGAATGTACTAGGCGTGTATGTTCTTCCAACATTTTCATGGCATTTAAACAGTTGACATGAGCGAATGGGGCCATTATGGAGTCCAAGCTCAAAGTCTTTGTGAGGTTAATTTCGGTTGCGAGGCTATTATTGCATCTTGGAGCCTTCCAAGGAGAGTGTTGACAATTAGTAGTTTTGATCCATCCAGGTAGTCCCATTGCTCCAACAAATATTGCTTATCATTCAGTTATAGATGACATCAAGTTGAAATAAATAAATAAAATAAAATAAGGCTACACTTTTTGAAATTAATTTCAAGATTATATTATGCATCAAGAAGTTGTAAGATTGTGATATTGATTAGTTTCCATCTTATCCTAGTTGATGGTGGAAATGGAAGGTCCTCGTGTCTTCTGAATTTGTTGTTAAAAATGTGTTAAAAGAAACGTCATTAACCAATTCAAAGCTCTGTTGAGTGCTTCTAGTTGGTAAAGATCGATGTAAGCTATTATGTCTTCTAATTTGTATTTGCGTAAGGACTTCCATGCATTTTCCTCATACTTTTTCACATTGCATATACATATTGTCAAAAACCAATTCAAAGCTCATATTAGTTAATTGGTCAAGCTGCTATTATTTACTGCAGTATTTATTATGTACTTAATTTTCCTCTCCATTTCAAGGTAGATCAATCTTTTTTTACTCTTGAACTTTTTTCTTTTCCTTATGTTCTTGTCAAACAGTGGCGCATACTTTATTTGTTGTTTTACAAATTTATCAACTTTGAAAATTTAAGCTATATACATATTTAATGTAAAAACAAATTTAAGCTATTTTGGGATTATGACAAAGGAGACAAATTTAGGGAAGAATTCAAAGAAGAAGAATGAAGTCTTTAACTTGAGAACATCATTGTGTGGGAGAAGAATTACTAAACTCCTAGTATAAGGTTTTTTTTATGCCTTAGTGAAGATGACTTTTTGTAGATGCAAAAAAATACACAATAATAATTGGGATAAAAAAATGGATCCTTTATTCAATATTTCATCACCTATTTATACACAACTTGGTCAATGAGTCAAATCTCTTTCCCAAGTTTATCAATCCCTTAAATCGTAGGATTTGATAAAAAAAACATTTTTCCTTATGGACTCTACAATCCATAAATAGGACAACTCCTTAACTTGTGGATCGCTTATTTTCTAGAATTTTCCATAAGCCCATTATTTCTTTAGCCTACCTATTTCTGGCCTATCCGTCTTCGGCCCATCAGTCCAGTGGCCCATTCTGGTTGGGCCATGTATTATTTTGACTATTACACAGGCTCCTAAGGTTATGGGCTTGAGATTCTCTTGTAAAGCCCATGGCCGAATAATTACAAATACATACGTGTATATATATTAATAACCTTTATGGGAAATGAAAACAATGAGTTGTCATGCCCTCATTAGGCATTAATGACATTTCAAAATAAGGGGTCATTACTTCCTCAAATCTTGCACCATGACGGCTCATCGTGGTTTACGCGACCTTCGGGCTTCGTGCAGTCCCTTGGCATCCTTTTGTCTTTCTATAAAAACCCCCTCAAAGCTACTTCATCTCTTCATTCCTCATTTATAACTACTCTCTACTCTCAACTTCCATCTCTGAAACACGTCTATCTTTAATTCCTGAAATCTTCTCCATTTGGTCAGTTTCAGATCCTCCAGTAGCACGGAAGTTTGCTTCCACCCGAAGCTTTCCCTGACACGTCACTATTATCTGAGTAAGTCGGACGGTCTCTTCCTTTTTCTTTATTTTTCACCTCTGCCCCACTTCTGTCTCTTCTACCTTTCTTGGTACTATGTCTGATAGTGACGACACCCGGTCAGTAGAGGAGGTCATTTTGTCCTCTACCATAGGCTCCGACCCCACTAGTAGTGACAACCCCCAGTCCAATAGCTAAGGAGCCTAAAAAACAACTCCACAAAACACTGACCTTCCGGGTTCATCAATGAATGAATCTGTGGATCCCAAGCCCTTTGAACCATTCGTAGTGGCCCCACTTAAGAGAATCCGTCCTGAAGTAGACGTCAAACACCTTCGGGCTGAGACCCAAGTACTTAGGGACGTTGATGTGGACGTTTACCCAGGTTACCTTGATTTCACCAAGAGTCAAGGACTAGCACCCGGTAGTATTTTGCTATCGGCAGTTCACCTTAGGGTTTTAAGGTTTCTCCTTCACCCTTTCTTTCACTATGTGTTCTTTATGCTAGGTTTACATCTCCTTCAACTGAACTCGAACAACCTTAGGATCCTGTCCATGCTCCTGTTGTACAATAGGGATCTGGACCTTAACCTAGGTTTAGCCGACCTGCTCCTTTGTTACTTTTTTCAAAATGCTAGAGTGAGTAAGGGTAGATATAATATCTTTCCCTTTAATGATCGGAGCATATGCACCGATACCGAAAAGTCTGATAAGGGATGGAAAGAGAGAATGGTAGTTGTGAGTGGTAACTGGTCTTACCCATTTTCTCGTATATTCCCGATCCCAAGTACGTTCGGTGCCATCCGTCTGCCCATTTACCGTCCCCTTCATAAAGCCTCTTGCCTTTGCCAGCACTGTGATCTTCATCAGGGGGATTATGCCTATAAATTTCTGGGTTATGAGAATAGGGACATCCCTTTGTCTTCCATAAAACAATGTATAGGCCTTCTGAAAACCCATATCTGGGGAAAAGCCCGATCTGCTACTGACCTGCTAACTTCGGCAAACATAGAGTCAATTTCTAATTTGGGCGCTGCTGTTGACAGGATGGACTTGCCTGACAAACCTCTTTCTGCCAGACGCCCTCAAGTTCCCGAAGGGGTCACCCTGGTTGATGTTGTACCGCTCTCAACAGCACCCCGGTGACTTCGGTACCTCCTCCAACTCAGAGCCCGGTAGCTTCACCCCAGCCTCCTCCAGTGAATCCTCCAGTTACCAGGACTCGATCCAGTACAGGTTGTGGAGTGGCCAATAAGAGGGCCAGAACTCAAACTGATAATGCTTCTACAAGCGATCCCCCCAAGCTCTAGAGGCATCCAGTACTTTAATTCCCTGGGAACCGAAGTTCCTTCTACCAGATGGGACTCCGGTCTGCGCTGATCACCTTATCATCACCCAGCCAGAAGCTCTTCGGGCTATGGTAAAAGGGATCTGGACTCCATCTGATAGGGCCGATCAGTCCAAAATCTCCAGGACTGATCTAGCGAATAAGACTTCCATAATGGTCATGGAGGTATATACTTCCTTTTCTTTTTGTAACTTGTTTCATTTCCTACTACCACATTATACACTTAATATGTCTTTTTTGTACAACTTCTCTATGGGGTCCAAGCCTATAACAACGCTCTGGAGTCTGACGTTAAAGAAATGGCCAATATGAATGCCCAAATCAAGCAAAACGATGCCCATAGGGTTACTCTAGTCAAAGAGGCTGATGGCCTCCGTCAAACCATCTCAGAGCAGAAGAACCTTTTGGAGACCGGTGAGGCAGAAAAGTGGGCTCTGACTACTAAAAAACTAGCTTTGGCTGCTGAGCTTGAAGAAGTGAAGGCAGCTAACTAGAAAGTGGCAGCTGAAAAGGCAAAATCAGTGAACCTCCTGGCTCTTAAGCGGGCTAAGGTTGAAGTGTGCCGCCAGGGAGGTCTAGATATGTACAACCGATACTGCATTATATGTGATCTCCGATCGGCCAGAGCTTGGCGAGAGAGGCACGAAATGGAGCATATTCCTCTGGAAGCTCGGGAGTTCAAGACTGCTAAGGAATTTGATGCCCACATGGGAGTGTATGTTCCCTACAAAAACCCTCTCGCCTCCGAAAACGAAAAGAGGTTTGTTGCTATTTTGAAGGGAGAAGAATATCATCCCCTAAATCAGTAGAATAAGTCTTTAAAGTTTATCTGTGCTTACCCCGAAGGGTACTTTTGTAATTTCTTTTTATTCAATGAAAAAAGATTTTCCCATCTCAGTGTTTGTTTTGCTCTTGCTTTCCTGCAATGTTTAGCTTTCGGGCATATGGCCCCTGATACTTGCTTCTTGTCATCTGGCTAGTTCATTTTCATTTTTTTTTATTTGAGCTTCAGCATTTATGAAAACAATTGAACCTTCAGGCATATGGCCCCTGAGACTAGTATTTATCCTCTAGTCAGTTCAAATCAGGTTTGAACTCAACACTTAGGAATATTTTAATTAAAATGGAACCTTCGGGCATATGGCCCCCGAGGCTTGTCTTTGTCCTCTGGTCAGTTCAAATCAGGTTTGAACTCAACACTTAGGAATATTTTAAATAAAATGGAGCCTTCGGGCATATGGCCCCTGAGGCTTATCTTTGTCCTCTGGTCAGTTAAAATCAGGTTTGAACTCAACACTTAGGAATATTTTAAATAAAATGGAGCCTTCGGGCATATGGCCCCTGAGGCTTGTCTTTGTCCTCTAGTCAGTTCAAATCAGGTTTGAACTCAACACTTAGGAATATTTTAATTTAAACATGGAACACTCGCATAAAAATAGAATGTATTTTTATTGAAATGAACTTGAGAATCATGAAGCAGAGGTGCCGACATCGGGCACAGATGTTTTATTATAATCAGAAGAATATGTCATAAGAGAGACACAACTTTAGTGTTTTAACAAAAAAAAACTTCCTAAGGATAATACCTCTTAACACGATAAGCGTTCTGAGAATTAGACTCAATGCGGCCTATTTTGTTCTTTCGTACCCGATAAGCTCCGGGTCCGATGACCTCAACTACTGTGTAAGGTCCTTCCCATGTGTCTCGTAATTTTCCTACAATCCCAATCTTTCTTCTGAGTACCATATCGCCTACCTGGAACTCTCTCCTTTTGACTTTCTGATTGAACCGTGCCCTGACTTGTTGCTAATAGGCAGCTAGCCTTATCCTGACAACTTATCTCATTTCTTCTAAGAGGTTTAGATCATGTGCTAGATGCCGATTGTTCGGGCCTTCTTCCCAGACTTGGCTTCTTAAAGTAGGTACTCTTAACTCGGTCGGGATAACTGTTTCGGCCCCATAAGCTATGGCGAAAGTGGTCTCCCCAGTGGGTTGCCTCGGAGTAGTCCGATAGGACCATAACACCTCAGGCAATTTTTCCAACCATGCCCCTTTTGCGTCTTCAAGCTTTTTCCTCAATGTATCAAAAATGGTTATGTTCGTCCTTTCAGCCTGCCCATTTCCGTGTGGATAGCCGACGGAAGAAGTGTTCTGATTGATCCCATGTTTCGCCAAAAATGCTTGAACCTTTCTGTTATCCAGATTGGTGCCATTATCCATCATTATAGTTCGGGGTATACCGAATCTATAAATGATGTGGCTCCAGATGAATTTCATAACATGGCTACCTGTGATGGTGGGGTATGCCTCGGCTTCCACCCATTTGGTAAAGTAGTATGTGGACAAAAGAAAATGAGTGGTTAATGGTATAGCCTGCGGAAGGGGACCCACAATATCCATACCCCATCGGGCAAACGGGTGAGGGACAATTGTTGGGTTTAGTAACTCCGGAGGTGGATGGATGGCATCTCCATGAAATTGGCACTTCTTACAGTGTCGGGTATAGGCCTCAGCGTCTCTCGACAGGTAGGGCCATAAATATCCCTGGGTGAGAACTTTATGGGCTAAAGACCTTCCTCTGGAATGATTGCCACAGGCTCTTGCATGAATCTCTTCCATGACTACTGAAGCTTCGGAGGGCGTGAGACATCTCAAGTATGGCCCGAAGAAAGACTTGCGGTATAGTTGGCCGCTGTAGAGAACATATCTGGCTGCCTTCATTCTTATTTTTCGGGCTTCTAATTTTGACTCAGGCAATGCACCAGTTTTCAAATAAACTATAGGGTCCATCCAACTTGGCTCCCATGGAATGACCATTACTTCTGTGGGGGGCTCCAAGCTTGATTAGACGATGAAGTCTATTGGTACAGTACGAGTCATACCTTCTCCTGCCGCGGAGGCCTGATTAGCCAGATGATTTGCTACGGAGTTATCCCTTCTGGGAATCTGTTCGAAGGTTATTTGTTGGAACCCTTCAACCTCCTTTAGAACCAAATTCTTGTACGCTTCCATTTTCGGCTCTCGGGTTTCATACTCCCCATTTAACTGTCGTACGACCAACTGGGAATCACTTCGTACCTCTGTTTTCTGTACTTGAAGGCTTCGGGCCAACCGAATTCCTGCAAGAAGGGCCTCATATTCGACTTCATTGTTAGAGGCAGGAAACTCCAATCGAACAGACTGTTGGATTTTAGTACCATCTGGTGTTACGATCTCTACCCCGATCCCTGCTCCGTTGATGTTTGATGATCCATCCATTAACACAACCCATAAACCTGGCTCACTTTCTTCTAAGGAATCTGTAGTTTCTGTTTCCAAAAGGAAGTCAGCTACCGCTTGTCCTTTAATGGCCGTTCGGGAGACATAAGTTATGTCTAAAATCCCGAGTTCTATTGCCCATTTGGACACTCTCCCAGATAACTCAGGTTTCGCCATTATGGATCTGATAGGGGTTGTTGTTGGTACTACGATTGGGTGTGCTTCAAAATAATGCCGAAGATGCCGCTTAGCATTGATTAGTGATAGTACCAGCTTCTTCTGATTCGAGTAGCGGGTCTCCGCATCAGCAAGGGCTTTGCTGGTGTAGAAAACTGGTGTCTGGTACCCCTTGCCCTCCTTGACCAGAGCGACGCTGGTAGATGTGGCAGATATGGCTAGATACAGGTGTAACGGCTCATCGACTTCTGGGGTCGCCAGTATAGGAGGTTTTTCCATGTAGCTTTTGAGTTTTTTCAGGGTTTTGCTTGTTCTGGCCCCCAGACCTCTCCTTTTGCCACCTTTATTTCTTGAAAGAATGGCTTACACCATCGGTTAACCGAGAGACGAAACGACTGAGGGCCACTATTCTTCCGGTTAGCACCTAGATCTCCTTCCAGGATTTTGGCTCTGCTTACTCTACGAGAGCTTTGACTTGTGCCGGGCCAGCTTGTATTCCCGCCCGATCAACTATGTGCCCCAAAAACTGGCCTGAGGACACCCTGAAGGAACATTTGGATGGATTGAGCTTCATTTTGTACTTTCTGATGATGTCGAACATCTGCTGCAGATCGGTCAGGTGATCACTTTTTACCTTGCTCTTGACCACCATGTCATCAATGTAAACTTCTATGGTAGATCCCATCATGCCCTGGAAGACTTTGTTGACCAATCTTTGAAAGGTTGCACCTGCATTCTTTAGTCCAAAAGGCATAACTGTGTAACAATATGTACTTAATTCAGTGATGAAGGCAATTTTTTCCTCGTCATCTGGATTCATTCGTATCTGGTTATACCCAGAGTACGCATCTAGAAAACTTAATCGTTCGAATCCCGCCGCGGCATGTACCATCTGATTGATCTTTGGTAAGGGAAAACAGTCCTTCGGGCATGCTTTGTTTAGATCGGTGAAGTCCACGCACACCCTCCATAGAAGGATACTGCACCTCCTTAATGAATCCTGCTTGGAGGAGCCGATCAACTTCCTCAGATATGATCTGGTTCCTGTGAGCCCCCATCCACCTTTGCTTTAGTCTGACAGGCTTTGAGTTAGGGTTTACGTTGAGGGAATGTTGTGCTATTGATGGATCGATGTTAGTCATATCCATATGGCCCCAGGCAAATACGTCGGCGTTGAGCGCAATAGGACCTCTATTTCTTCCTTTTCTTGAATACTGAGGCCAGAACCGATATAAGTCAACTTTTCAGGGTGATGAGGATAGATCCGAACTTCAAGCAATGGTTCAGCTGCTATTGATGACCCCGCACCCTCTTTCTGTAATTGCTATTGATCATCGGGTACTGTTGTGGATCGTGATTCCCATTCTGGTTCAGCCCTTTTCCTTAGTCGTTTCATGGTGACAGCATAACATTCATTGGCTGCTACCTGATCGCCTCTGATATCGATCATGTCAACTCCGTTCGGGTAGATGCACCTCATGACTTGATGCATGGTTGAAGGGACTCCGTGTATCCGATGGATCCAACCCCTTCCCATGATGAGATTATAGGAAAGTTTGACATCCACCACCACAAAATTTTCTCTGAGCGTACGCCTTGCCGCTGTCACTGGTAGTTGAATTTCTCCCACTAGTTCCACTCTTTTGCCGTCAAATTCGGCTATCGGGCTCCTGGAAGGGACTAGGGGTTGATCTCCAACTTCTCAAAGGCCCACTTGGTGATAATGTTGGCGTTGCTTCCTAGATCAACCATCACTCTCTTGATCAAGTAGTTTGAGACCATGAGAGAGATAACCAAGGGATCATCATGTGGAGATTGAATGCCCCGCATATCTGCAGAAGAGAAAGTTATACGGGCATCCTCCTTCAGGCTTCGGAACTCGCTGACTTCTCCAACCCTTCGCAGCTTCTGGGCTTGACGCATCTGGGATCTGCGGGCTTCCTCTACTTCTGATTGACTTGGTCTTCCGTGAACCATGTGAATGAATCTTAAAGGTTGTCCCATTGCCCCCTTGGCGGGTGTATGAGATGATTGATCTGATCTGGTTCCTTCCTTGGCAACATACTCGGTCAACTCTCCTTTTGCTATCATGGCTTCCACCTATCTCCTGAGGCTTCTGAACTCGTTGGCGTGGTGTCCGTACTCGTCATGGAAGGCACAGTGCCTCGACATATCTCTCTGGTCCATTGGCTGCCTGATGGGTGGCGGTGACCGGTAGATTCCTTTACCCTTAGTATCCTGGTACAGTTTGGCCAGGGTAACTTTTAAGGGGGTGACTTTGTCTTCAAACCTCTAGCGTTTCTCTGGGACTAGGGAGGGTGCAGCAGGGGTGCTCGGTCGCTTCCGATCCGGAGCCCGATCTACAATCATCATAGTATGGTCAACAGTTTCCCCTCTTTATAATTAAAAACAATAAAATAACTACATTACTTGACTAGGGTTTTGCTAGAAAACCCTAGATACCGAGTTACTTGGCCATGGAAGATGGTGATTGCATCGTTGATGTAGAAACGTTCTCCATAGTCTTCTTCTTCGGATCTCTAGGTTTGAATATGGCTCTCAACAGCAGCAAATCTGAATGAATGAATAACCTCCAAAAACTCACGTATGAACTCTCTAACAACATAACTCTCTAACTTTAATGTATGATCTTGTATATATAGGTAATGGCATAGAAATGCACTTTTCAGTCTTTTCACTCTTAAACTTATGCAAACCCTAATTTCCTATATATATAGAAGTGTATACAGAGGTCTAGAGTCATAGGCATGTCTTCCAATTAAGCCGGGGGTGAAACAGGAAAAATCCACGAAAAATCACCAAAACGTTGTCGCACCTACGCTTCAAGCGTAGGAGTCATACACTTCAAGCGTAGGTCTCAAGCGTACCTCTAAGCGTAGAAATGTGTTTTCTAGCCACTTTTTGAAACTGGAAGCGTAGGCAAAAGCGTAGGTATTTTGTGGAAAATCATTTTTCTTCGTAAATGTACCAAAACGTCCATCTCGAACCCACGATATTTTTTTCTGAAGTTGATGGCTTCTGAAAATGCCATTTTTGCCCTTCGAGAGCCATTTTTCTCTCAGACTACCTCTTTGACTTTCCTCTTGGATAGAAAGAACATACTCTTCAGTTAATTCACAGAAGTTAGCTCCATTTCTTCATTAAGCTCCTGAAACATATCTTAACATGCAAACGTAATAAAAATACCAAATAATGGAATGAAAGAACGTAACAATTATGAGTTAAATGGTCAAAATGACTAATATTTGACACATATCAGTACCACGTTACGCAAACCACACATTATATATTCCAACTTACTAACCAAATGAGCTAGTCTAGTCTCACTATCAAGGTTACATCACTAACCCCTTTATACGCATATGTATACTTGTACTTATACATATACACCACCATACTCATATACATATATATCTATTGGCATACAAGCATACTTCTATCTCAAAAAGTCAAAGAATCATAACCCATAAAGCATACATCATATACCTATCCCAAGTACGCCATAATCATGGATTATATCACATAAATACATACAAACCCAAATTTCAGGTTTTCAAGTACACAACTTAGCAAATACACCTAGGGTTATGGAACCCTAGAATGAAATCACACACTCACGAAACCAAAGGATGAGAAAAAATAGAAGTTTCTCCTACCTCAAATGAACAGCAATGCCAAATCACAAAGCAAGGCCAATGAAACCTTAGCTTACACCTAACTCCAAAATCGAAGCAACCAATTGGTAGAAAGCTTCACCATAGCCCCCTAACAATGAATCAAGACCTAATACAAGAGGATAACAAGAATCAAAATGTGGTTTGTCAAGAAAACCCAAAACTAGGATTTGAGAAGAAAACTCACAAGAGATGGGAGAACACTTACCCAACCATAGCTCAAATAGAAGCCAAGAACACCACGATCAACTTTCGTATTGAAGCCATCATCAAAATCTAAGCCCAAATCAATGAATTTCAGTTTTGTTGCAGTGAGTAGGAGAGAGATAGGCTTGATTCGGGGAAGAAGCAGAAGAGAAATGAAATGATTTTATGTCAAAACCCATATATAAATCTGCAGACTTTCTCGAGTACTCGGTGAAATAGTGGTCGAGTACTTGGTAAAACAGTAGCCGAGTACTCAGTGAAATAGTGCTTGAGTACTCGGTGCAACAGTTACCGAGTACTTGGTAACCCTTGAATCAGCAAGGTGAAATGCGAGGCCCAAGGCCCTAAAATGACACCAAAAGATTTCAAAACAATCCGTAACACATCGAAACATTTAGGAAGACTCTCATACTTCCTCACCAACTCACACACAAGTGAAATACCAAAAATACCCCTCACTCACAAAAGCTCTAAAATAAATAAACTAAACACCGAAACGTTGATAATAAGCTAAAGTAACATGTTCCAGTATGGAACACGATCACCGAAGCACCAATGAGAAAATGTTACAACGAATCCATGTAGTCGCCAACAAAACACAATCCACGAAGCTGGAAACGAAAGTCCATGAAGTCGTCCCACTAAGTCCGAAACACAAACGCGAAAAATTAACACGTACCAAGATTACACAAGACGTCATGAATAAGTGACGTCACAAACCGTTAACACTTCAAAAATAATTCCAGAAAGGAGAAAATAAATGCGGGGGTGACACCACTTTTTCGTTCCTTCATATACCTCCCCACCAATAGATAGAGACAAATGGGAATAACCGAACCACATTTACAAAATGCTAGTACCATGCAACTGCTTCAAAGTCGTTGTGATGCTTCTTGGTCAGATGATCAATATATTGGTGAATACCAAATACTATGAAATGTCTTTTTTAATTGTAATAGACTATTAAATAAAATAAAATAAAAAGATGTGACATTTTAATATATATAAGAAATGTATTCACCAAAATAGAACAACAGTGAAATTTTAACTGCACACTAGCGACAACCTTAAACGGTAGCATTTACTTCTCCGGTTCTCCTTCATTAAAGCCGTGAGAAGTCTTAGTATGACGTCCCTACAACGTCAAAAAGCTCATCCTCTCCTATGAGCACCATCTCCATGATAACATCAAAATCTGCCTCAAATATCTTGACCGAAAGACATTTCTATTAGTATGTTATTCCTCTTTTTTGTCATATAAATTCAAAATAATTGAGCCTTTGTGCAAAATTACACTAATAGATCTACTTACGAGAAAATATAAGGGGCTCGTTGAGATCAAGCGTCAAATCTCAAGGTACACAATCAAATGTGTAAGAATATTTTTTAGTATTGTTTATTTATGGCATGTTCTAGACAATAACTATGTTGAGTGTTAGATAGGTCGTTTTGGTTTCAACAATATCTACAAGGTTCGACAAAGGCAAAATCAAGCATTGAAGTAGTGAAGAATACAAGTGTAGTGCAAAAGTGAGCGTATTGAGAAAAAATGTCTCCCGGAGGGCGAAAAACGGCATTTTCCAAAGCCTTCAATACAAGCAAAGAGTCTTGGGGAGTCAAGAATGATATTTTGGTACTATTTCCAACAAAAGTGGTTTTGACCAAAATATCTACGCTTAATCCTACGCCTACAGAACTTAAAAGTGGCTAAAAATTGAAACACTACACTCAAGGGTACGCTCAAGCTTTTGTCGCAGCTACACTCAAGGGGTACGCCTAAGGCGTAGGTGCCTAGCGAGGGAAAAAATGCGGATTTCTTGAATTGTCAAATTTAACCCCAACTTGAAGTTTGATGATGAGGTTACGACTTATTGACCTATATACACGTTTGTATATCAATATAAGTCAATTTTACTCCTAATTGGAAGGATTTGACACAAAGAAGGAATCCTAATCAAAGTGGGAAACAAGTTATCTCAAAATTAGGGTTTCCTACTCTATAAATAAGAGGGCTCTCTACAGATTTTATGTGGGTTTTTTGGAGAGATCTCTATAGTATTTCATTGTTCATATACTTTTACAGAGATATACAGAGAGAGAAGATTATTGAGTGATCATTTATATTCGAGTTCTCTCTTGATTTAGGGTTTGTTCAATTGTACTTTTACATCGATGATCTTATGAACAATTGACTGACCTAGTTGCTAAAAATCAACACACCTTGTGCAATGTGGTTGCTTAGATCCATTTGAGAAACCGAGCCGTCAGTGCGGAGATCGGAGCAAGAGGCTTCGTGGTTTATTGATCCGTTGAGAAGCGGGGCCATTTTATAGTACGGAGTGGAGCGAAAGCTTCGTGGAGCATGAGCGATTCAAATTTTTCAGTCGTCGAGTGGAGAAAGGCAGACCTGAAGGGATTTGTAAGTTTAAAGCTTCATAGAGTCTGTGTACTATTTGATTCATAGTGCATCGATACCCAAGCGTATCCGTGGTTTTTACTTGGAGTCTTTCCAAGGTTTTCCACGTAAAAAAATCGTGTGTCTCTATTGCTTTATTTTATGCACTTAGATTAATCGTTACATAATTTATCTTGATACAGAATTGGATTAAATTGAATTTTCCGCAATTAATATTAATTTTTCAATAAATGCACATAAAGCCTATTCACCCCCCTCTATGTTATTTTCATTAATCATCTAGGTTTATTACCTAGGGTTAGATCTTGAACTTAGACAATGGACGTACCTCATGAAGGAGGTTCCGTATCTGGGTCCCAGTTGTTTGATGACTCTAATTACACGTATTGGAAAGCAAGAATGAGTGTTTTTGAAATCGTTATATGAGAGAGCATGGCTTGCCATAGAGGTAGGATACTCACCTCCCAATGTGAAAGATGTTGTTACTAATGAATCTAGGGTAAAATCGTCAAGTGGGTGGACTACTGCTGAAACAAATAGTGCTAGTTGGAATTCAAAAGCTTTGAATACGTTGTATAATGCTGTGACTGTGAGTGAGTTTAAGAGAATTGCCACGTGTGAAATTGCCAAAGAAGCTTAGGCTATTCTCCAAGTAACTCATGAAGGAACTTCAAAAGTTAAGCAATCGAAACTCCAAATTCTAAACTCAAAAGTTGAGGCTAGATTAACTGACATAGTAACAAGTTGTCATAATCTAGGAGAGTCCATTCCCGAGACTACCTTAGTGAAGAAAATTCTTAGGTCTTTACCTGAACGTTTTTTGTCTAAGGTTACTGTCATATCTGAAATCATGAGTCTCAAAGAAATTAAACTTAAAGAGTTGGCTGAGAATTTAAAATCATAGGAGATGAAGATGTGTTCTCAATCCTCTAAGAAGTCTAGCGGCACAAAAAAGAGAAACATTGTTTTTAAAACCACTAAGGAGGATCCTAGTTAGTCTGATGAGGAGGATGAGAGTAGATCAAGACAGTTTGATATGATCATGAAGCAGTTTCATAAGTTTTTAAAATTATCTCATGGTCAAGAATTGATTGAAGGACAAAAATTTGGAGATAAATCATATGATTCTAAGAATAAAAAGGTTCAAAATTGGAATGACAAGATTGACCCTAAAAAGAAGAAACATCAATGTTTTGAGTGTCAAGGGTTTGATGACATAGCTGTTGAGTTTGCAAATAAGAAGAAAATGACAAAAGGTCTAGCTGTTACTTGGAGTGATGGATCAGATGATGGAACAGCTAGTGACTCTGCTGAGTCTGACGTGGCTGATGAGTATGAGAATTTCACCGTGTTTGCTACACAAAGTAATAAGGTCGGTGAAATTGCTACAAGTTGAGCAATGTCTGAGGATAATAAAGATCGTGGGGACTCGTATGAAGATGTATATAATAAACTTTATGAAAATTCTATTCATATGATCAAAGTATTCTCAAAATATGTTGTTCAATTAAAAAATGTTGATAAGGAAAGACAGTCCCAAAGAGAAGAGTTGACCAAGTTTGAACAATAATGGACTCAAGCTTTAAAGATAATAGATGATCTCAATAAGGAATTGAGTACTCTAAGATTGGAATTGAGTTAGAAATCTACAAGGATTGAGGGATTGGAAAAGGATTTGAAGGATGCTAACTTAATTATTCATAAATGGTCTAGTGGAACTCTTAAGCTGAATCATATGTTGAGTGTGGGAAAATTTGCAGGAAATACAAAGAGGTTGGGGTTCAAAGGAACAGTGAATGATTCAAACATTGTTTCCAAAACAACCTTTGTTAGGGATTCCCAAGTAGCATCTAGTTCTTCTGAAGGTAATTCTGATAAGAATCTTAATGTTCAATCTTATGTAAGAAAACCTGTTAAGAGTAAGTCCCCAGTTACCTCTAGATTCCATAAGGGTTCGAACAATAGTTTCCAAAGGTTTATTCCAGTATGTCATCATTGTGGAGTGAAAGGTCACATTCGACCCGTGTGTTCAAAGTTCAGAGGAAAAACTTTAAAATCAAAGTGGAAGCATAAAACTCAAAAAAGACCCAATGTTGAAATTCAAATTACGGTGTTGAGTGAAGAGGTTGTCTAGGTTAGCGAATAGAGCATCGAGAATCAAACAAGTGTGGGTTAGGAAAGACAAATTATATTGTTTGGTTGCTCATATTGTATGTAGAACATGTGACTTTAATTCTAAGAAAGGTCTTTGAAACCATTAGACATCTCTACAAAACCATTAGATTTTCAAAAGCATGTGCATCTTTGAAAATCTAGTGGCATGTTGCCATTAGGATAGATGGTTTCATATGTATCATTCTAGGAATATCTCGCATTATCTTTTATCCTAGAATTGATACATTATCATATATATTTTTTATTTTGCATGTTTAATTTTGTTTATTTTTATTATACATGCATCATGTTTTGCTACTATTAGGATTATTCATGTATGTATCATTAAGACAAAAAATTTATAAAAATTATAAAATAAAAAATCTTAGCATGTTGAGCTTGGCTAAGGGTACAAATGGTTGTCATATTTCATTCTATTCTCATATTTACTTATCTTATTATGCTTATGGAAATTGGATTGTTAGTCTGACATGAGGTTATGAGTTATTTAATTGACATGTTTAAGTATTATTTTTTGAACTCATCAACTTTGGGTGTTTGTTTTACTTCAGAGATGACTATAATACTTGTTGAAACTTTTAGTCTTTCTCACCTAATCCGAAGTGATATGTAGGTTCATGAGTTGTGCTAGATTGATCTATGCTTTTAAATACCTTTTGCATGCTTATGAATATTGTGGTGATGTTGAAAAGATGAAAGAATGAGATGTTTAAAATATAGAAATGCAAAAAGTAGTTCTTTGATCTAAGTAACCGGGCCTCTTGCCTTAGTAAGCATTGAGTGTTCGCGTAAAAAGGGGAGAAGACTAATGAGCATAAATCTCATGGAAGAAGCTCGTGCCCAGTTGGTCGGGACTAAAAATCATTTTCTGGAAAGTCCAGAGCCTAGAAAGATTAAAAGGGATCTGGTGAAAAGGTTGAAAAGATTAAATTGTGTTTTCTTTATTTAGCAATAAGGTCTGAGCTAAATATTTGAATTCTAGTTTGGGTTTTGAACTAAAGTATCATCACGGATAGTGAGGAGATTGTTAGAATTAGCACATATTGTTTTCATCTTAGTTGTTTGCTTGTACCTGAATACTTTCATATATGCAAATGTTATGTAAAGCTTGTCTTGTGACTGCTTATAACTACATGGTATCTGTGCTGATTTTCTTCACTATCATGTGTATAATAGTTAAGTCAAATATGTGAATCTAATGTGTTAATGATTAGCTCATTGTGTCTACTGCCCTACTCACATGTTTCTAAGAACAAAAATATTTTCTTTAATTGAGCATTTTGCATTCATGCATTAGTATTAAGTTCATGCGTTGTAGAGATTTATGTTACTCAAGAATCTGGATATAATCTTATAGAGTACTTTATTGTAGTATTTAGTGATTGGCTTAGATTCTCTAGAGTATCCTCTGTGATTCTTTCCCTATGTTTTCATCTTGAGGTTTTTCTTTATTTTTATTGTTCCTTGTCATTTCAGTGACAAAAAGGAGGGAAATATTGAGTAACGGGGAGTAATGGTTTTAGGGGGAGAAGTATTGAGTAAGGGGGAGTAATGATTTTAGGGGAAGAAGTATTAAGTAAGGAGGAAAATGAGTGTGTGTTTTATGATCATTATGCTTACTTGGATATTGTGTTTTTCTTATGATCATTTTATATCTGTTTTCCACACTTGCGGTTAATGGTTTATTCAGTGTTGTGGTTACAGGATTGGTAGACTGTAATGAAAGTAATGTGACAGCTTATATCTATTTTTGTCGGTGTGTGTTCATAGGTATAGATGTTATGTTGTTATTTGTGAGTCTATATTGTAAAACATGGTTTTGTCTCAGAAATGTCAAGAAAGAGATTGTAAGAACACTTTTGAGTATTGTTTATTTATGGCATGTTCTAGATAATAACCATATTGAGTGTTAGATAGGATTTTTTGGTTTCAATGACATCTATAAGCTTTGACAAAGGCAAAATCAAGCACTGAAGTATAGAAGAATACAAGCGTAGTGCAAAAGTTAGCGTATTGAGAAAAAATGTCTCCCGGTGGGCAAAAACAACATTTTTCAAAGCCGTCAATACAAGCAAAAAGTCTCGGGGAGTCAAGAGGGACATTTTGGTACTATTCCGAACAAAAGTGGTTTTGACCAAAATATCAATGCTCAAGCCTACGCCTACAGAACTTAAAAGTGGCTAGAAAGTGAAACACTACGCTCAAAGGTACGGTCAAGCTTTTGCCGCAACTACGCCTAAGGTGTAGGTGCCTGGCGAGGGAAAAATTGCAGATTTTGAGAATTGTCAAATTTGACCCCAATTTGAAGTTTGATGATGAGACTACGACTTATTGACCTATATACACGTTTGTATATCAATATAAGTCAATTTTACTCCTAATTGGAAGGGTTTGACACAAAGAAAGAATCATAATCAAAGTGGGGAGCAAGTTATCTCAAAACTAGGGTTTCTTACTCTATAAATAAAAGGGCTCTCTACATATTTTAGGTGGGTTTTTTGGAGAGATCTCTGCAGTATTTCATCGTTCACATACTTTTATAGAGATATACAAAGAGAGAAGATTATTGAGTGATCATATATATTCGAGTTATCTCTTGATTTAAGGTTTGTTCAATTGTGTTTCTACATTGACGATCTTATGAACAATTGAATGACCTAGTTGCTAAAAAAATAACACACCTTGTGCAACGTGGTTGATTAGATCTGTTTGAGAAACGAAGTCATCTGAGTGCGGAGATCGGAGCAGGAGACTTCGTGGTTCATTGATCCATTGAGAAGCGGAGCCGTTTTATAGTACGGAGTATAGCGAGAGCTTCGTGTAGCGCGAATGATTCAAAGTTGTCAGATGTCGAATGGAGAAAGATATACTTGGAGGGATTTGTAAGTCTAAAGCTTTATAGAGTCTGTGTACTGTTTGATTCATAGTACATCGATACCCGAGCATATCCGTGGTTTTTACTTGGAGTCTTTCCAAGGTTTTTCACGTAAAAAAATCATGTGTCTCTATCGTTTTATTTTATACACTTAGATTTATCATTGTATGATTTATCTTGATAGAGAATTGCATTAAATTGATTTTTCCGCAATTAATATTAATTTGTCAATAAATTCACATAAAGCCTATTCACTCCCCCTCTATGCTACTTTCATTGATCGTCTAAGTAATTTCTTAATGAATCACAAATACATCCGCTATGCATAATTAATCCAATTCTAAAGGGAGTTCTTGTGTTTTACCGTTAACTAATAATTTATTTATTTTTAGTTTAAGCCTTATTAGTCTGAGCTCCAGATTGCTTGCTTGTGATGTTTTCTTCTTTTTGTTGTTTGCATTTGTTAAGGATTCAAAAAGACATACCCAATAAATATTAGACACTTAGTGTTAGTTTGTATTTAACACTTGTGACAATCTAAGAAATATATTAATAGTGGAGAAAAAGAAAAGAATTGTTCCCCAAAAAAAAAGATTAAAAAAATTATCGTCAATGTTCATGTTAACTCAATACCAAAATCAAATCAACTTTTAAAAAATTGCAAATCAAATTCTCATTGTATAAATAGCCCAAATATTATATTTGGTTATTTCCATTTCTAAATTCAATTTTACAATGTTTTCAAATAAAAATAGATTCAGCTTAATAAAATTTCAAACAAGAAATTGTTAAAGCATTTAGATGATTGTAATTAATCGTGTATGCATCACCCTTTTAGGCCTGTTTCATGTTTAATTTGTAGGTCAGCAGATTTAAGTCCATTAGATATTACTTTTCTGGGGCCTGTTGGCCCGTTCTTTAGTTATCGTTTCCTTATCTAAAAACATTATTTAAACTAAAAAAGTTATATACCAAAAAGAAAAAGAAAAGATAAAATAAGATATTAGTATTTTGAATTGTTATATCACCTCATGTCATTTTGAAGTTCTGTCAATCCATGTAAATGACTCTTTGAAGAAACTAATATTGTTGCTCAGTAAATGACTATAGAGGGGGATGAATAGAGCCTTAGTTTAAACAATAAAAAGTTAATTTGATTTACTATTTGATAATTATAATTGCAATGTTATATAATAAAGGGTAAATAGCTTAAAACCCCTTTCAATTTTACTCTCTTTCTCTAGTATACTCCATCAACTAATTATACTCCCCTCAACTTTCATTTTCTTGTACCATGGGCTTGCCCTCAAATTTTTTTACCCTTTTAGCCTCCAAACTTTTTGTATTTCCACCTTACCTTTAATCATATCCTTACTATTATATTTCTTAATTCTTTAAATTATAAAAATATTATTTGTTTTAGTTAGAATATTAATTATGTCATTTACCTTTAATGTATTAGACTAAATATACTCTCAAATGTTATTTTTTTTTTTATAAGTTCTAATTATTTTATTTGTAAATCAATTAACTTGGTATTAAATTTTAGTTTGATTTAAATCATAAAACGCAATCCTAATTAATATATTCATAACTAAATCACAATTTCTGAAAACAATATATATATTTTGAACAAAATATATATATATTTCGGAATATATATATATATATATATATATATATATATATTGGAAAATGATATATATTTCAGAATATATATATAATTCGTCAAAAATATATATTTTCCAAATTCTTTTAAAAAATATGAATTTTTTCCGAAAAATAATTTTTTTGGGAAAAATATATATTATGTTCCAAAATATGATTTTGAGTCATAATACCTAAACTACCATCAATAGTATAAGAGCGTTTAGTGAAATCAAACCTTCAAAAAAATTATTTTTCGAAAAAATATGTATATTTTGGAATATATATATATTGAAAAATGATATATATTTCGGAATATATATATATGATTCGTCAAAAGTATATATTTTTCGAATTATTTTAAAAAATATGATTTTTTTATGAAAAATATGCAATATTTTCTAAAATATAAAAAATATATATTTCGGAAAAAAATTATATTATTTTCGGAAAAAAATCATATTTTGGAAAATAATATATATTTTTCCCAAAAAAATTATTTTTTGGAAAAAATTCATATTTTTTTAAAACAATTCGAAAAATATATATTTTTGACGAATTATATATATATATTCCAAAATATATATCATTTTCCAATAAAACTTAATTTCATTTAAATCATAAAACTTATTATCCTAATTATTTTATTTTATTTTGCCAAATGAAACATTCTTTTCATAAAAATATATTCATAAATTGTGATTTATTTATGAATATATTAATTAGGATTGAGTTTTATGATTTAAATCAAAATAAAATTTAATAACAAGTTAATTGATTTACAAATAAAATAATTAAAACTTACAAAAAAAAATTTATCATTTGAGAGTATATTTAGTCTAATACATTAAAGGTAAATGACATAATTAATATTCTAACTAAAAGAAATAATATTTTTGTAATTTAAAGAATTAAGAAATATAATAGTAAGGATAGGTTTAAAGGTAATATAAAAAGTTTGGAGGGTAAAAGGCTAAAAACATTTGAGGGCAAACCCATAGTGCAACATTTTATGAAACTTTAGGGGGTTTTAAGCTCATTTCATAGTTGAGGGGGTATAGTAGGGAAAGAGAGTAAAATTGAAGGGGGTTTTAAGCTATTTACCCTATAATAAAATATAGGGTAAATAGCTTAAGACCCCCCTCAATTTTACTCTCTTTCTCTACTATACCCCCTCAATTAATTATACCCCCCTCAACTTTCATTTTCTTGCACCATGGGCTTGCCCTCAAATGTTTTTACCCTTTTACCCTCCAAACTTTTTGTATTTCCACCTTACCTTTAATCATATCCTTACTATTATATCTTTTAATTCTTTAAATTACAAAAATATTATTTCTTTTAGTTATAATATTAATTATGCCATTTACCTTTAATGTATTAGACTAAATATACTCTCAAATGTTAATTTTTTTTTATAAGTTCTAATTATTTTATTTGTAAATCAATTAACTTGGTATTAAAATTTAGTTTGATTTAAATCATAAAACTCAATACTAATTAATATATTCATAAATAAATCACAATTTATGAAAACAATATATATATTTTTCGGAAAATATATATATATATATATATATTGGAAAATGATATATATTTTGGAATATATATATAATTCGTTAAAAATATATATATTCCGAATTCTTTTAAAAAATATGAATTTTTTCAGAAAAATAATTTTTTTGGGAAAAATATATATTATGTTCCAAAATATTATTTTTCCCGAAAAATATATATTATTTTCAAAAATATGAATTTTTTCCGAAAAATAATTGTTTTGAGAAAAATATATATTATGTTCCAAAATATGATTTTGAGTCATAATACCTAAACTACCATCAATAGTATAAGAGGGTTTAGTGAAATCAAACCTTCAAAAAAATTATTTTTCGAAAAAATATGTATATTTTAGAATATATATATATATTGGAAAATGATATATATTTCGGAATATATATATATATATATGATTCGTCAAAAGTATATATATTTTTTGAATTGTTTTAAAAAATATGAATTTTTTATGAAAAATATACATTATTTTCTAAAATATAAAATATATATATTTCGGAAAAAAATTATATTATTTTCGGAAAAAAAAAATCATATTTTGGAAAATAATATATATTTTTCTCAAAAAATTATTTTTCGGAAAAAATCATATTTTGGAACATAATATATATATTTCCTAAAAATTTTATTTTTTGGAAAAAAATCATATTTTTTTAAAACAATTCGAAAAATATATATTTTTGACGAATTATATATATATATATTCCAAAATATATATCATTTTCCAATAAAACTTAATTTCATTTAAATCATAAAACTCATTATCCTAATTAATTTTTTTTTTTGCCAAATGAAACTTTCTTTTCATAAAAATATATTCATAAATTGTGATTTATTTATGAATATATTAATTAGGATTGATTTTTATGATTTAAATCAAACTAAAATTTAATAACAAGTTAATTGATTTACAAATAAAATAATTAAAACTTACAAAAAAAAAAAATTTAACATTTGAGAGTATATTTAGTCTAATACATTAAAGGTAAATGGTATAATTAATATTCTAACTAAAGGAAATAATATTTTTGTAATTTAAAGAATTAATAAATATAATAGTAAGGATAGAATTATAGGTAAGGTGGAAATACAAAAAGTTTGGAGGGTAAAAGGGTAAAAGAAATTGAGGGCAAACCCATGATGCAACATTTTATAAAACTTTAGGGGGTTCTAAGCTCATTTCATAGTTGAGGGGGTATAGTAGGGAAAGAGAGTAAAATTGAGGGGGGGTTTAAGCTATTTACCCTAAAATATAAAAGCACAAAGTAATATAAATCAAATAAGAGTAGAGAGAGAAATGCAAATACTTGAACATGCAATTTTAGTGAGGTTCGGAATCGCCGTGATTTCTACGTCCTCGGCTTAAGATTCCTCTTGAAACTTCTCAAATCTACTATGCCTTCTCCTTAACAATTGAGAGCAAACATTCACAAGATGTACACCACTTCTCCTACCACTCCTCCTTACTGGTGAAAAGCAAATCTTTACAAGAAGCACATCACTTCTCCTTGCTAAGAGAATACCCTTCTCTTAGGCTTGATTTTGGTCACACCAACCCTTAATTACAAAAATCTTGTTTAATCAATATCTCAAAGATTGATTTGTACAATTGTATAGCTTTCTTGCTCACAAGACTAGAGTAAAAATTTGAATCAAAATGAAAGCTCTAAACATTGAAATGAAGAGGTATTTGATGAATTACATATAATATAGTGTATATAGATGTATATTTGTAAGATTGCAAGAGGTATTTGATGAAGAGTTCAAAGGCCCTTTTTATATAAAAGATTTAGGGTTTGTTTGAAGCTTTTGAAGACACAAAAGTTCATACAGCCGTTAGAATTTGAACACAAAAGTCAAGAGACGTTGGAAACACATTTTGTGTTGTTTTGTAGTAAAGTTGTGTTATCCACCTCTTAGAGTTGGGCTACATGACTATTTAAGTTGGGCTACACTACTTTCTCAAAAGAAAAAGTCCATCTCTGTTTAAGTTAGGTTATCCGACTCATAAAGTCGGGTTACGCCACTATTCAAAAATAGTTTTGTTTAACCTTTTAAAAATAGTTTTGTAAAATGAATGCATGTTCAATTGAATTTTTAGAGCTTCAAAGATAATTCAAATAATTACTTTGACAATTTAAACCTAAACATTCACCAAACTAATTACCCCAATCTTCAAATATAGGTTGATCTTCTTTAATTTAATTATCTTTGAGCTTCAACGTTTTGCATTTGATCTTTTGTTCGTCCTCTTTAATTGTTTATGCTGTGATCTTTTGTTCGTATGATCTTTGTATGATTTTCCATCTTATCTCATTATGATCCTTATTTGATTTTCATGTTTTGAAAGCTTGGACTAATACTTATTGTAACCACTAGTACATGCAATTACATCATTGTAGGGGTTCTGATTTAAATTGATATAGAAATAGTTTCTACACTTGATAACACAGAAATGATGATGATAATTATATTTCTTTTTCTCTCGATTACAGAACTATAGAAAGAATAAGAAAAGAGAAGAGAAACAGTACGAGGAACTTGAAAATCACTCTTTCTCTCTCTAAGTCTGAAATTTCCCTTTGAAATGAGCTCCAGTTCCTCTATTTATAGGCATCGAGGTCAAGTTGGCCCTCGCGAGACATCTTTTCCACATTAGCACCATTTCGCGCCCCAAATGATATACCTCATGAGGTCCAAAAAGCACCTCGCGACATTCGATCCGCGAGACCTTCTCGCAGATTTGTCCCTACTGCTGTTTCATTCTGTCTTTTCCTTCACCAAAGAAATCAATAATAATTTTATAATGTTATAGCCTTATCCCGGACATGACCTATTTGCATGCATACCATTTTTATGACCCTGAGTACTACTGGCCTCTCTGAGGTAGTTTTGTTTTGAATAGCACAAATAGAGTCATGACCCGCTATTTGCATACCCAAAACATTTTCTTAGATTTCCATGTAGTACTCCCTATGCGAGCAACATATAGGGCTATGGGTTTAGATGTTAGCTATATCCACATTAGTCCCCTCGTAGTTACCTATGTGTAATGCTTCCACTCCCGTATAAACCATTTTGGGCTAGTTCCCAAATAACCCTTTTTCCCATGTCATATATTTTGGTTTAAGATATGTCCATACTCGCATAATAAGTACTCGCGAGCCAGCCCCTTATATTTTTCTCCATTGCGCTTTAGTATTTAGCTAAATACTAAAGTGCAACATCATATATATATATATATATATATATATCCTTCCCTCACGAGTTCTTAGCCAAGAATCCTTCCCTTTTTTGTGCATACCTTAAATTTTTTGGGCTTTTGACCTCCTTATCAATGTCGCGAGATGATTTTTATTTCATGACCAATCCGTCTTGTGAGCCAATTTTCATTCCACGACTTCATCTTGTCATTTTTCACCTCTATTATCCGGTCGCGCGTACGCGCCCAATTTTGCCTTTCCATTTTTTAACTTTGATTCCCAAAATGATCTTTTCCCCAGGATCCGCGATTAATTTTTAGGCGCTTGACTTAGGTGACTTTTTGCCTCCCTTGTGCATTTAATGCCTAAGGCCACATCTACTCCTAACCTTCTTGCTCCTTCCTCTGGGGTTGTTTCCCCTATTCCTCAGGCATCAGAATGGCGAAAAGCCCCCTTTTTTTACCTTCATCATGATGTGTTTTGGTCAGAGATGGAGAATCTCACCTCTGATAAGGCCTCAAGTGATCCCATTACCTTAGATCCAGACCATGAAGCCGATCAAGCCTTTATTCCTCATTCTTCTATCCCTCATCTTATTATTGAGAGAGGTGACACACCTTACTCTTTTATCGAGTATAAAGGGCACGTAGCATCTATTAATGACTGGAAAATATGGTCCACTCATATCCTAAGTCAAGATTGTCATCGTGTTGTGCTAGCTGAAGCGGGTGTTTTAATTGCGATTGAGCTCTTCTCTGACTTCTACGTCTGTCGCGATGTGGATGCCCTGACTACCATTGTCTCAAGATGGAGCATTCACACCCATACCTTAATTACTTCATGGGGTGAATTCACACCCACTCTTGAAGACGTCATGATCTTATTCCATCTTCTAGTGCTGGACTCGCGCGCAATCAAAGCCCCATTAGTGGATCCAGAAGATAAGGCGATCCTTAACCAACTACGCACTTGTGGCGCCTATGCTTACAAGAGAGGCAGTTGGTTTGACAAGGGAGTGTTTCTCCCTGAGCAAGCCATGTCGAATCGTCCTAAGCTATCATATTCTACATGGTGCCACCACTTTTTCCACGAGTACTACTCTCAAAAACCCGTTCCTGGTCAAGCTCGCGAGTCAGCCCCTGGTCCTCAATTCAATGGCCCTTTAAAGTTAGATGGTTTTCTTGCGTATTGGTTGGATCACTATATCTTCCAGGGAAGACCAGAGGATGGCCCCAGTAGGTATGTATTTATTTTGGTTGCAATGTTGTCGCGAGGCACATAGATCTCTTTAGCCCCTCTTTTCCTTGGTATACTATATTTCCAACTTGACACTCTCGCGAATGATTTCTCAAGGTCCCTAGGCAGATTTGATATCAGTACTCATGTGTCAGGCACTTTTCTCACATTACTTCTTTTTTAGTGTTTTCCTAGTTATGCCCATGTCCCCCTTTCTTTTCTAGCTTCCCAAACTTTAGAGGTCGTGACTCCTCCTTTATTGAGATCACGAACCTCTCGTTGGTCTTCCCTTTCTTCTTCAAAAATACTTGCTGAATTTATTGACACCTCCTCTGAATTCTTATGGCGTCCATACTCTACCCCTCTTGAGGGTTTTTATTTCCCCGATTTCTACCCCAAGGACGAAATTGTATCCCACAAGTTTGCATCAGATGACCACCTTGTCTTTTCTGCTATAATATACAGGTGTCATCTTCCTGTCTTTGAGGAAACCTTTGAGAATATTATTACTTACAACCCTTCACGAGTAGCTCGTCAATTTGGTTTTGACCAAGCTATTCCTCATTTCCTCCCTTCAACCAAAGAAGAAACATTTGACAAGGCCCTTATCCGTTATTGCACAGCCTTAGAATAATCACTTCGTGTTTTCTCGACCATTATATTAATTCCTCCAGGTATTCGAAGGGGTAGCACAACCCCTCGTTACCTCAAATTTTGGAGGGAGCAGTTGAACAAATTCCAAGCTTTCATAGATGAACCTCCCATTTTCATGGATCCAGTGCCTATTTATGCATCAGACCTTTCATTAAAGGTTCGCAAATCATGGGGTTCACGCGGTCATAAATGAAAGTTAGCGCTTTAAACGCTTGACTATTTTGTTCAAGGTCATCCTGTTGAGGATCATAATGCACAGACCACCGAGACTCAACCTCAAAAATCCAAAAGAACCATAACTCTTCCTCGCGCATGCTCAGCCAAAACTCGTAAACATTCACAACATGTAGAAGTTCCTTCCGTGAAACCCCTACTCGTAAGGAACCTATCGCAAAAAGATTGGTAACTCATTTAATTTGCTTATTTTTTGTACTTCATGTATATTGTCAATGAGATTGATACTGATTATTTCCCTTATTTCATTCTTTTGCAGCGTTCCAGTGCCCAGTCCTCAGGTAACATCAAATTACCTTATATTCATAATTCTTCTACCTTGGACAACATTCCCTTATCTATCAGACATAAATATTTTTCTCAATCAGATCCTCTAGACCACATTCCTCTCACTCTGATAAACAGGGCTCTTCTTTCTGTTTTGAAAACACATGCACCAGAAGAGACCCCAAGTTCAGATGAAGTACCATTAACACGGAGATGAAGACTAATAAAAGCCTCATCCAAAAGTAATCATACCGCCTTCACTGATCAAACATTGCTTGATACCATGGCTCGTGTGATTAAAGACATCAGAGATTCTATCACATCCCATAGATCTGGATCCACAAATTCTCCAAGGGCTGCTTGAGATTCCATGAATCCAGGTATCTCTTTCCCTCATCCCTTTCTTTATATTTGCCTAACCTCTCATTTTCATTACTTATCCTTTTCTATTTGTCTATCGTTTTCTTTCTAGGGAGTGCAAAAGAAATAGAGGTTGTTGACATACTTTCTTCTTTTACGGAGAAAGTTGTTTCTCAAAGTAAACCATCCTTCTATTTCATCCTTTCATTTTATTATTAATTATATGTTGTTGATATCCATCCTTCTATTTTATCCTTTCATTTTATTATTAATTATATGTTGTTGATATCCTTTATAATTTTTACTATTTTTCCAGGTTTGCATGAGGCACCCCCCCTCAACATGTTCCTATTCCTTGGGGGGGGGGGGGGGGGGGGGGGGGGGGTTCCATTCTGATCCTTCAATTCAAAATTCTTCTGACAACGACGAAGACCATCTCCCCATTGGGATTTTTCTGAAGAGGCCTACTCAGTTCAACTTTGTAGATTAGTCATCTCGTGACTCAATAATTTATGGGACATCTACTCCAGATGTGGATCACGAGGAGTCTCTAGATAGCGAATCAGCTCATCTTACTAACATTGTTCGCTCTTCTCCAGAAATTGGTCACGAGGGGTCTCAAGCTAGGGAATCAGTTCATCCTATTGGTCATAAGGCTAGAACAAAAATTGGTCGCGAGAGGTCTCAAGCTAGGGAATCAGCTCATCCTGTAAGTCATAAGGCTACTGCTACAAATTCCCTTGTTGTAGACTTACCACTTAGTGATGATCGTATTGAAGATCCAAATATAGACACCCGTAACCTACAACCTCTAGGAGGGGACATCACCACTGAGATGGTTGCGACTATGGATGAGTGCCCCAGGATTGAGAGATCTCTTTTTGGTGGCACCATTCCCAATGTTGAGGAAGGTATGTCCTTTTACTCTTCTTTTTTATATTCTTCATCCTTTTAAATTATATATATATTAACGTACGTAACCGTCTTGTTTAAGTCTTGACTCTGAGGTCCACGAGATGTTTGTTGAACTCCTCATTAATGCTCAAAGGATCTCTCAAGGCCAAACAGTGTTTCAGAATCAAGAAATACTCCCTCAAAATATAGAGTCAAATACCCCTCTTCCATCTCGCGAGCTTGCTTTCACCTCTCATCCTTCTCGCGAGGCAGTTCCCTCCCGCGAAGATATCTTTCAGTCCTCTATTCAGGAACAGGCTTTTTGGCATCACTGTCTTTGTTACCCGCGTATGCCTGTGCTGGATCATATCATGGCTGCACACCAAGAAACATTCGCGAAGATGGAGATCCATAAGCCTATCCTCCAACCTTTTCATCATCAACTCATTGCATATGTCTTCACAACATTGTCCCATACTTCTATTAAGGATCTCTTTCCAGAGACTCTCCCAAGATGTTATGCTCGCATCAAGGATTGGAAGAACATTGGGATAGACGCGGCTTGGTGGGAAGCGCATCTGGATGTCATTCAGAGACTATATGATCATTATTGTGCTGAACTTAAATATCATGTTTATCTCCAGAAGAAGGAAGCTTAAATTGAAAAGGCTCGTAGGCAAATGTCATTGCTTGAAGAGAAAAATAAGAAATTGCAAGACTCGGCTGATCATTCTATGCAAGCTCGGGAGTATCTCGAGGAGCGTGAAAAATTCAAGTTGTCAGATTCTATTACAAAGGATTTGTTCTAGTCCTTGTTGCTCGTCTTGTACTCTTTCACTATCATATTTGTATTATGAACTTGATTTCGTATTATGTATATAGATTCCATTTTTGTAATGCCCATGTTGTTATTATCTCAGCTAACTTCATGAGTGTATAGCATATTTTTGCCTTGAAATCTTTATGAAATCCATATTTGTCTTTCTATTAGCATTTCATGCTTGATAGTCCCTCCGTCCCAAAATAAGTGTCCACTTTTCCTCTTTTTATCGTCCCAAAATAATTTGATAAATTTACCAATATAACCTTCAACCATTAAAGTTATAAAATATATACACTACAGTGGGACCATGGGTAAACTTGGTATTTCATTCACTAATACTACAATAAAAGTCATCATCTTAAAATGTTGGATTCCTGAAAATTGACCTATAATTTTGGACTGATGGAGTACAATTTTATCCATTTTACATTGAGAGATCCGGTTCACGCACGAGTAATCTCATGCACCATCCTGTAATAGTCACTGCTGCTTTCACTTGTAATCACATAAGTACCTTCCCACTTAGGTTCAAACTTCTTTACCCTTTACCCTCTCATAATTGTTGAGACCGTTTTCAATACTCTGTCCCCTTCCTTGAACCATCTGTACCGTACTATTTTATTATACCCTTTTGTATGTTGTTTATTGTAATCCCTTTGATTCATAAATGCCTCGTTCCTTTTCTCTTCAAGGCTTACAATTTCTGACAACCTTTTTCGTAATGTACTATTTGCCACTAGTATCTTGGCTGCGACTTCCAATTCTGCCGGTAATACTACATCTGCTCCATAGACTAAAGAGTACGGAGACATCCCTGTAGCAGTACAGTATGAGGTTCGGTGTGCCCATAGTGCTATAGAGCTCCTCTGCCCACTTTTTCTTATTATCATGTACCAAATGACTTAGTATTCGAATCAGTGCTTTATTTGAAGCTTCTACTTGCCCATTCCCTTTAGGGTAATATGGAGTAGACTTGTGATGGATAATCCCGTACTGCTGAAGTAAGTTTGCCACCTTTGTGTTAACAAACGGGGTTCCATTATCAAATAGTATCACCTTAGGAATTCCAAACCGAAAAATAATGTTTTCCTTATAGAATGGCCAAGGGGTGGATAGACTATGTAATTCTACTGCTGGAGCATGAATGAGATCTCCATGTACTTGACATATGTGACACTTTCTGACAAATTCATCGTCATCCTTTTCCATCGTCGGCCAATATTATCCCGACAAAAGTAGTTGCTGAAATACTTTCATCTGACCCTGATGCCAAAATTTATGATTCTATTTTAACATTTCTCCTGCTTCTTCCTCATCAATGCATCTTAGTAACTTTCCCTCAAAGATTTTATGAAACAATTTTTCATTCTGAAGGACAAATCGGGAGGTCAACTTTTTGAACTGCGACATGTCCTTTTCAAGCAAAGCCTCTTCTCTCAGATAAATTATATACTTCTCCTGCCAGTCAATTATTTCTGCAAAGTTTCCTTCACTCGCGGAGGGGTAAACATTACAATTTTGGTAGTTGTTTTGTAGTTCAACCACATCACTCTTCATTTTTGGCCAGAAGTATCATTCCTCTTACAGACTTCGATAAAGACTTACATCCATTTGTCCACGCATTTTCTCATGAGATTTTTTCAGCAATTCTTGTACCTCATCAATTGGCACACATTTAGTTAGGATTCCTTCTGTTACTCTGTGGTATAGTACCCCCTTTATGATTTGATAACCTTGCCTCAAGGTAATACTGTCATTCCTTAACAAAGCTTGCACTACGTCCTCTCTCCAATCCTATTCTGGATAAGACTGTGGCTCCATTTCGTGACTGATAGCAGAACTAGTTTTTCGCAGTATCTGTAAGGTAGCATTTGTCCCTTGAAACTGTAGTCATGAGCCCATTGTTGCTAATGCATCAGAACGCCGATTACTATCTCGTGGCTCATGATGGAAGGTTACAGACTCGAAAGCTCCCAACCTCTATCGAATGAGGGTTCTGTAGGAAACAAGGTGGGGTTCCTAGACAGCATATTCACCTTTGACTTGTTTAATAACAAGCTTGGAATCTCCTTTCACATGTAGAATTTTTACTTTCAACTGTTGAGCCATTATTAATCCTAATACCAACCCTTCATATTCTGCTACATTGTTGGTGCAGGGAAAATCAAGTTGTAGGCTATGACTACCTCTTCTTTTGTTTCTTCATTTCTTATCACAAAACCAGCTCCACTCCCTTGCTATGTGGAAAAACCGTTAAATTCCAATATGTATTTCGTACTTCACGTCACATCTTCTATTCCTACCTCTTATTCTTTGGGCTCGAAACTCCCTGGAAATAAAGCTAACAGATCTGACAGTGAATGGCTTTTTACTACCTTTGGTCTGGAACATGTAATCTCAAATTCAGATAATGCTAGCAATCATCGTGTTGTTCTCCCACTGAGTATAGGATTTGTAAACAAATACTAGATAGGGTCACTTTAGGTCACCAATTCTAACGGATGAGCCAACAGATAATGTCAAAATTTCTCTGTCGCGAATACCGAAGCCAAATAATGTTTCTCCAAGGATGTGTATTGCGATTCCGGCCCTCTGAGCATGCGATTGATGTAATATACTGGATTTTCCTCCCCCTTATGCTCTTGAGCCAACAGTGCTCCTATTGACTTATTTGTAGAGGTGATGTACATTATCAATGGCTTTCCTGGTTGTGGAGCTACCATCGTTTTGGTAGAAGCCAAAATCTATTTAATTTTCTCAAAAGCATTTTGTTGCTCTTTTCCCCAATTATATGATGCCTTTTTGTTTAGTAATGGCATGAGAGGATGAGTGACATTTGTTAATCCTGGGATAAACCTTCTGAGACATGAGATCTTACCCATAAAAGTTTTTAACAACTTGCGAGTTGTGGGCGGTGCCATCTCCAGCACTGCTTTAGCTTTTGTTGGGTCCAAATATATTCCGTGACGATGTACAACATATCCCATAAATTTTCCTTCTGGTACCCCAAAAGCACACTTTAGAGGATTCAGTTTTAAGTTATAATCACGACACCTTTGCAGTATTTTCCTTAAATCACCCATATGATCTTGGACTGCCCTGGACATGACCACCAAATTGTTAACATAATCCCCAACTTTTTTATGCATCGGATCATGAAAGATGGTTTTCACGGCTCTATGATACGTGGCTCCAACATTCTTAAGTCCAAAGGGCATTACGATATAGTGAAAATCTCCCATTGGAATGCGAAAAATAGTTTTTTCGGCATCTTCTGGTGCCATTTTTATCTGATTGTAGCCACTGAATCCATCCATTAACGAAAATATCTCATGTCACGCAATTGCATCTACCATAGTGTCAATGTTAGGCAGAGAAAAATCATCCTTTAGGCATGCCTTATTAAGGTCATGGTAGTCCACGCAGACTCAAATCTACCCACTCTTCTTCTTCATAGGTAATATGTTTGCGAACCATGTTGGCTGCTTAGTAGGCTTGATGAATCCTATTTTCAATAATTTTTCCACTTCTGCCTTAATTTGTATTTCGAGGTCTGGGTGGAATACCCGTTGTCGTTGCTTATTTGGCTCTGACGTGGGGTGCACATTGAGATGATGACTAACTAGTCCAGTACTGAGCCCCAACATCTGACCATAATCCCAAGCAAAAACATCACGATATTCTTTGGGCATATTTACTAAAGACACCCTGGTCTCTTCAAACAAGGTGTTGCTTATGAAAGTTGGTTGTGGCGTTGTTCCATCCCCTATATCGACCTCTTGTAGGCCATGCTCTGGTCGTGAGTTCAATTTTGATATCTTGGGGTCAGTGCCAATTGCACAGGCCTCTGACCCCCAACCCCATCATAATTTATACACCACACGCCCATCAGGAATTTTGACTCGCGACCAACTTACTTCCTTCGGCCATATTTTGAGTGACACCTCAGCTTCCAGATTCTCCCACTTTGGCAGCGGAATAGTGTAGGTACCACGGCCAGCCTCCTCTCCATATTCTGAGAAGTAGTCTGCATCTGCAAAGTGAACTTCAGAGGCATAGAAAGGGCTCTGGGATGCTTTGAGTGTTATTATTCCCTCTCCCCAATTGGCTTTCATTACTTGGTGATAAGATGATGGTACCACACCATAAGTATGCAACCACGGCCTTCCCAATAATAATTGATATGAGGGCTCCCCTTTTATGATCTGAAACTTGGTAGGAGCTCTGATTCATCTCACCTTGAGATCCAATATCGCGAATCCCATAGTGGCTTGCTGGTCCCCATTGAAGTCAGTAACTGAAATGGCATGAGTCATAATCTTGTTTTCAGAGAAGTTCATCATTAACAAGGTTGCAAGCAGGACTAAGTTAACAGAGGCTTCACCATCCAGAAAGGCCCGCTTCATTTCACAACCATTAACAGTTATGGGTACATATGGGGGCCGATTATGAGGGAACATAACCTGTATGTCAGCCTCTGAGAATGTGATCTTGCCCGTGGCCTTTCCTTGTTGTAGGATAAAAATGGTCTAATTGAGCGCAACAATTGTTTGTTTCTTCACGAATTCCTTTACATGCTTTTGAATCGGAAGCTCATTGAAGAAGACTTTGAATTTAGCAGAATTCACTATTTTGCAAGCAGGAGAACATTCACATTTGGCGATGCTCACCATTTATTCATTTTCTTCATGGGCACTCACTACTGCCACATGTGCGGGAAAAGGCTCGTTGGCTACATTTTTCGTGACATTCAAGGCTTTTGACACTATTTTTCTATGCACTATTCCGCGAAATACCCAGCACCCGGTCAAGGAATGCCAAACGAACCTGTGATAAGAACAATAACTACTTTTCATTTTATCTTCTCTCATTGGCGCCCTTCGCACTGGAGGCAATGATATGACGTCATCAATGATCCACTAATTAAACAAAGCAATAGTTTCCTTTTCGCCAAAAGGTAGGGGAGGTGGCTCAGATCTTCTGATGTGATCTCCACTTGCCCTTTCATCTTGTGTGGCTGCTACCATTGCTACTCACCTTGTGGCGATACTTGGTTGTGTCGGAGGTGCCAGAACTTCTCCCAACCTTCGTGCATTGTCAACTAGTGTAGAAAAATTTCTAAATTTATGGTTAACTAAATGCACCTTGTATTCTCGCAGCATCCCCTCTATGTATATCTTGATTAATTGAAGCTCAGAGAGTGGCTCATGGCACTATAAAGTAGTTTCGCGGAATCTCTTGACATAGGCTGCCACTTTTTCTCCCAGACATTGTCTTTATCTTGTGAGCAAAAACATTGACACTTCCTTATCTGCTTGAAAGAACTTGGTGTAAAAGTTAATCACTATATCTGTCCAGCTTGCCGGAATGAGACTGGTGTACCAAGTATATGCGGTACCTGTTAGAGATTTGAAAAATTCTCTAAGTTTTAAGTATTCATTGTTCTTGTGAGGCCCCATAGCATCCACAAATCTGGAGACATGCTCCCTCGCGTTTTTATTCTTGCCATCAAACTGCTGAAAGATTGGCACCCCATAATCTTCAGGATACGGCAGGGCCACGATACTTAGATGATACGGTGGGGCTGTCTCTACTTCATCTACATCAGCTTTTGCATTCAGGATGGCTCACAGTTGTTCTCTGGTGATATAAGCTTTCTTTTCTAATGATTCTATTTATTCATGCGGTACCTCTCGAGGAAGGCCTTGTGTTGTTGTTCTTGGCAGGGCTCGATTTTCAGCTAGTGGTGACTCTGATCCAAGCATTGAGGCACGCGAAGGTTCCATAAAGGTGAGAATGGCCTTCTGAGTCTCCTGAATGCTGAGCAAAGTCTGTAGCAGAACTGGTGGTAGTTTCGGTGAATTTAGTGTTGGATCTATCACTGGAGGAACTTCTGTTTGTGTGGTACAGGTAGTTGCGAGGTGGCGCTGCCTCTGTTCTGGTGGAGCTAGTTTAGTCTCCTGATTTTGTTATACTCCTTGCTCTGCTTCCTACTCTTCGTTTTGCTCAGTACGTCGTGTGGGCGAAGGCCCTCTTCGGTGAGTTTGACGAGGATTAGCTTGTGTAGAAGAAATTTCTTCCCCAGCAGAGTCGCCTTAAATATAGGTGTTCTAATTTAAATTGATATAGAAATAGTTTCTACACTTTCTAACACATAAATGATGATGATAATTTTATTGTTTTTTCTCTCGATTACAGAACTGTCGAAAGAATAAGAAAAGAGAAGAGAAACAGTACAAGCAACTTGAAAATCACTCTTTCTCTCTTTGGAAAATCCTCTCTCTAAATCTGAAATGTCCTTTTGAAATGAGCTTTAGTTCCTCTATTTATAGACATCGAGGTGAAGCTGGCCCTCGCGATACATCTTTGCCACGTCAGCAACATATCGCGCCCCAACTGATATACCTCACGAGGTCCAAAAAACACCTCGTGACATTCGATCCGCGAGACCTTCTCGTGGCTTTTCCCCTACTACTGTTTCATTCTATCTTTTCTTTCACCAAAGAAATCAATAATAATTTTCTGATGTTATAGCCTTCTCCCGTGTCATTACCTATTTGCATGCATACCATTTTCATGACCCTGAGTACTACTGGCCTCTCTGAGGTACTTTTGCTTTGAATGGCACAAATAGGGTCGCAGCCCGCTATTTGCATACCCAAAGAATTTCCCTAGATTTCCATATAGTACTTCCTACACGAACATAATATAGGGCTATGGGTTTAGATGTTAGCTATATCCACATCAGTCCCCACATAGTTACCTTTGTATAATGCTTCCACTCGCGTATAAACCATTTTGGGCCGATTCCCAAATAACCCTTTTTTCCATGTCATATATTTTGGTTTAAGATATGTCCATACTCGCATGATAAGTACTCGTGAGCCACCCCCTTACAAACATTAATGATTTATTATCATCAAAATTATCAAATTGCCATTGGATTAAAACTTTTAGGCCAAAATAAAAAATAATTCAAGACTGAGTCATATTTGTATCCTTTTAACAACATGAAATGCACTTCTTGTATTAGTAGGAGATTTATATATGAATGAAATGATAGGGTGTCACTATTGAAAGTACTAGTGTCAAACTCAGCTATTTTCGGGCGATCGTGGTCAAAGAGACACTAACTATTAGGGGTGTGCAAAAATCCTGTGAATCCGAAAAAACAATCTCACCCATCGTATCCTTATATATTGGACCGGTTTTTTTTTATTATAGATTGGATTAAACATGATTCAAAAAATACCGACTCCAGTATTTTACGGATTGGTTGTGGTTTTGATTTTTAATAATCCGATTCAATCTGTTACTATTTATATATATATATTTTAATATATTTATATTAATAATAATATATAAATAATATGTTATTTTAAAATAAATCACAATATCTTATATCAATAATATATTATTTTAAACTAAATTATAATATCTTATTTTATTTTATACTAAATAATTATCTATCTGTACTCGTTATAAAAATATTGGTCATTGTTAATATTTCTATACATTTATTACTTTTTAAAATAGCAAAAAAATTATAACTACCAAAGGACCACTTGGCCCAACGGTATAACCTCTCATTCACATAGGGAATGTAAGGGGTTTGAGTCTCCTTGGAGACAATATGGGTTTGTGTGTGGAATAAATTCAAAAAATCCTTACCTTGAAAAAAAAAATTATAACTAAAGTGTATTATGATTTAAAGTGTAAAGTCCTCTTATTATTCTAATGCAAATATTAACATGTACAATACAAAAAGAATTGTAATCAACCATGAAATTTTGAAGTATTTTTTAATATTTGTATATATCTTTCTTATTTTACTAAACCATAAAAGCATAAAATAAATATTTTATCATTTTTATTTAGGAATTAGTGAGTTGTAAGTCACTTAATTTTGTCATTTCAAAATAAATATATTGATAACATATTACCATTCCTTTAAAGTTGAATGACCTTTCATATTTTTTTATCTGACGTTTGAGACTTTCAATATATTATGTTAGGTGTTAATACTTATTTGATTTATGAAATATGCGACTCATTGAAGGTTTTAATTTTGTTTATTTGGTTTTAATTACAATACAAATAATTTTCTAAAAAAAATGTTATCGAATAGAAATAAGTACAAGTAATATATAACATATGTTAAATATAAATAAAATAAAAAATTTGTAATCATAATGAACCTCAAGTTTTTCTTACAAAAAAATAATTCACACACAAAATTGAATTTTTTTACCATCTAAAGGCCTTATATTAAACATTTGATCATTGTTGCAATTTTAAGAAAAAATGGAAGACTTTCTATTACTTTCAAGCATTTATCACCATACATACACCATTTAGGGCTAATATTTGTAATTTAGTATTGCTAACGTAATTTCATGTTTGAATTCGCAAAATCGATCTGAACCAATCTCAGTCATTGTAGTTCAATTTAATTTTATTTTGTTGAACAGACGGACTGGATTGATTCCAAAATTTGTGAATCCGATAATAATGAATCGATTTTAAAATATCTCTAATATCATCTGTGCACATACTAAGTACCTCCCGGAATGCAATCCCAGTGACCGAATAGGGAAGACAAAAATGGAATGTCTACATATAGGATGAACTTATAGTCACCGACAGATCGAGTATGATCTGAATTTTTTTATGTTTTATGCTTGAAGAATTTTTAATTTACACAAAAATCCTTCTTAAAATTACTAAATGCTCCCACTAAAAGTATGAAAAAGTACCAGTATATAATTATTCCCCCTTCACATGGTTTTTTGGATTCAGTGCCTATAATCTTGAAAATTATAATAATCTAATGTCAAAAAAGATTTTTCGCATTTAAAATTAACATCTTATATCGCAGCAGGGGGATGTCGTAAATTTTAGAGGAGGTAAGTGTAATTTATTATTATTTTTTGGTTCCGAAAACTTTTTTTTAATCACTTACTAAAAACTAATTGCAAGAATATGAATATCTAAAAATCTGTCACAATACATTATAAATTAAGCCAAATTTCTTTTAGACAAAAGAAATAAAAATAAAAATAAAAACAAATTGTTTGTTCCATCACTATCCGACATCCACCGTTCGATCAATGCAAGTCTCCATCGTGAATTTGAAGAAACAATGATCTTAAAATATGTCGAGTATCTCACCAATCGAACGGTTGCAGAGTGGACAAGAACCTCGATTCAACCACAACTCCCGCGAACACACCCTACAAAAAGTGTGCCCACATGGTATAAACGCTGCGCCCTTTTTCCTTCCCATGCACACGCAGCACACTGTATCACACCCCACCCCTCTCTCTTCTTTCTCCTTCTCTCTCTCCCCATCACCACCGTCCGATTCTTCAAGCAATCTCATCAACGACACTCTCAACGGTGTCCCCGGTACGGTTCCTCCAGTTCCATCATTACTGGGCCCATTTTCATTGGGCCTCCTAATTGGGCTTTCACCCGCCAAATCCGGATCTTGGGCCGCCCTGAAGTGACGCTCCGCCGCCAACGCCGTCGCCAAGTTCATCCCCGGACTTGCCGGGATCTGACCCACACAGAGTTGATCCGAAGTGTTCCCCGACGGGATCTGACCCACATCGATAACCTCGACTTGCTCTCCCTCTAATTGTAGTAGCTGTGGTGGGCCCTCCTCGTCTCTGATATCGTTGATCGACGGTGATCTGGAAGCCCACGTGGCACCACAACAGCCCATGTGATTCAATCCCAGCAGTTCTTTAAGACTCTTCCGTCTCTCCAATCGATCACCACCGTCCATTCTCTCTCTCAGAAATTCTATTATCGTCTTCGCTCCTCTTTCTCTCTCTACCCTTCCCTGCAAATCCAAACCCAAACCCAATATTTCACCGAAATTCCTCATTCTTGAAATTACCCACAAACTCAAAACACAAAATTTCACAAATTCAAGCATCAAAACACACACTGGCACACACACATATACATGTAATATATATATATGTATATATATATATATATATATGTATATAAGGGGTTGAAGAGAACGTACTTGTGAGGGTGATGCTAATGCTAATGCATAGAGATCACGTGAGTGTCTTCAAGAAAGAGAAACCCCACCACCTCTCTGATTCAATTCAATGAGTGACTGAACAAATTTAGAAACAGAGATCATGAATTGTGGTCCAAAGAAATTAATTTTTGTGAAGTTGGGAGCTGAATAAATGTTGGGAATTGTGAGTTCATTGACAGCTTCGTCTTCGGTAATAGGGAGGGTGAATTGATTAAAGCTTTGGAGTTGCAAACAAGGACAAAATAGAAGAAGAAGAGGAGATTTTAAAGTGAAAAAGAAAAAGGTGGGGCTTTAGAGGGTATTATACGTTTATTTAGGTGCTAAAATATATGTTTAAAGTAGTAGTTAACTTTGTTTTAAGTGTATGATATTATAGATATAGTATAATATTGGATTATTGAAGTGTTACTGGTTGTTATTAATGGATTTTGTGGGTTGTAAATTTATAATGGTGGTCGCCGGCCAAAGGAGGTCAAAAGTTGGCGCGAGAAACGAGGTTTTGCCATGTGGAACTTGATATTATTACAAGATGGATCACATCAGATTCATTTATATAGCATCAGCTTCTATGCCCCGCCAATAGTTATGTTTACACTTCTTTGAATGCTTTAATTATAGGTTAATTAGTGAAACATAGGTTAAAATATTAAACATAAGTAATAAAGGTTCTATATCTGAATTATTATTTTTTTGAAGAAAAAAGCTTAAAGGATATGTTTGGTAAAACTTATTTTTATTTTTATTAATATTTTTTGGCACTATTCATGAGAATATAACTTTGTCCATCTTGTAAACATAACTATTTACAAGAATTGTGTATTTTAACATAAGCTTAAGCCCACTACTTTGTTGTGTATTTATAAAATTACAGTAGCTTGCGAGAATGGACATTGACTCAAAACAATTGCACAAAAAGCATATTAATTTAAACTTTGCATTATACGCAAATAACTTGTAAAAAATGATCCAAGCTTACTTGTTAGACTACTCTTAATGTAATGAGGTCATGCCATTAGGAGTTTGACAAATTATGGAGTGTATACAACATCCATTAGCCTCATTTCAGGTGATCAATTTACCACTTTAATAAGTTTTTATGAAAATTCAAATTAGAAAGAATTTATTTTAATAATTTATGTTTGGAATTATATTAATTGACTTCTTGAGAATGGAGTGAATTTAGTTCAAACTGTCACCTTATTTTTTATATTTTTCATTAAAACAAATAACTTCCATAATATTCTTAAAAACAATTCAACATTTTCTAATTTTTATTTTAAATGAAAAAGAGAAAGTTCGTCACATCTTTCTGAGAACGTAACATATTAATTCATATCGATCCAAATTTTTACTTTCTAAATAAATTAGAAAAATAAAAAAATGAATTTTTATCTTGTCCAATTGGCATGATGACTTTATAAGACAAAAGTAAACAACTATTTAAATAAATAAATGAAGAATAAAGTTTAGGCTTAGAAGTTTAAACATACTTAATCGAGTCAAAAGAGGATAAAGAAAGTAATGGAACATGAAGTGGGGTTGACACTTGACACACTAGTGGTTCCACTTTTTCATTTGGACTCAAATGTTATTAAAGCAAGCATTTTATAATTGTTACCAGGTGAATTATACTTTCATCTCCTATTATTAATATAAATTATATTTTCATTTCTTTTATTTCATTAATTATATTTTTATTTTTTTAATTAAATTTGGAGATATGAAATAACTAAATTATTCCTAAATGTGTATGAGGACCTATTTGTTCACCCATAAAAATGTGAAAAGACCAATCTACCCGCCTTTTTATAAGAAATATTTTTTTTTTTTGGAATTTGTTTTTCGAAAAAATTATAAAAAAAATTCAAAAAAATATATGTATGGAATAAAAATATTTCTATTATTGTTTTTCCTTTACTTTTTTTTTCCAGAAATATATATTTTTTCAAAAATTTTATATTTTTTCAAAAATTTTATATTTTTCCAAAAATATTGTTTTCCATAAATATCTTTTTTTCCAAAATATATATATATTAAAATATTTATATTTTTTCTAGAAATATTTTTTTCGAATTTCTTTTATATTGTTTTCCAAAAAAAAATATTTTTTTATAAAAAATGGTAGATTGGTCTTTTCACATCATTATGGGTGGGTAAATAGGTCTTCACACACATTTAGGGGTAATTTAGTTATTTCACATCTCAACATTTGGTTAAAGGGGTGAAAGTGAAACAAATAAGGGATTAAAATATAATTAATAAAATAAAAAATAATAAAAATATAATTTACATTAACAACAGTGGGTGAAAGTATAATTTATCATTTTTACAATGATCATATAATGATTTGCATTCTTTTTCATTGTAATTATATATATTTGATCTATATCTTTAGTAGAGAAATGAACATACCTTCTGCCTCGATTGGAAACCACTATTCTATACCTTTGGTCCGTTTGGAAATCAGTGTTTTTATTTTTGTTTTTGTTCTCTTGAGAATAAAAAAACATTATTGTTCTTGTCCTAAGATAACCCGGAAACAAAAACATGTTTGGTTGAGAATTTTGTCTCAAAAATTTTCAAGAACAAAAAATAAAAAAACACGTTTGGCAGACCTTGTTTTTTTCAGAAAGTTTGAGAATAGAAACAGAAAAAGATATTTGACAAGTTGAATTGTTTTTTAAAAAATTTTACTGAAAATTTGTGTAAGTGTTGGAATTGAAAAAATTCCGACAGCACCTTCCCTTAAAAACGACTAGTAATTTTTTTTTTCCTTTATAAGTAGCAATAAATAAATCAAAGAGAAAAAAAAATGACACGATTATTTCCATACCCAACATATTTTACATATATACTACTCCATAAATGTCAACAATATTTTATAACGCCACCCTGAATTAGAGTGACTAGGATCTTTTTATTTTAGTACAATAACAAGAAATACAATTAATATAAGAATGCACATAAGAACCAACAAAGAACTGAGGCAGATACAACCACCATATAACATGTACTTTTGTTGATGTTGTTCATGTTGAATATTAGCAACAACAATACCGAAATCATTGTCATTATCCTCTACTTATTAAATTCCTTGGAATTCCACATTTAGTTTATCCACCCACAGAAAACTATGATAGTTATCCTACAATTGCAAAACATATATAATCAATTGCAGACATCGAAATATATATTTCAAAATATTATGAGAACATGGTAACCTTAAATCATACATCCCAAGCCGGACATCAATAGAAATACCCTCCATAGTTTTGTTTGGTGTGGGTCTGATAAAGAATCATAGAACCCATGCGACATTGACAAAGTAGTCCGTGACTCAGAACTCCATACATGAGACATTCAATATTTGATGCAGGAGAAAGTAAATGAACACATTCATTGGCCATGATAAGATTTTTGTATTGTGATCCAGGAATGCTGCCAAAGTCGACCACTAGTTCTACTGCAACCTTCTGGGCGAGAATCATACATATCAACTGGTCAGCAATAGTTTACATATAACTAGAAAGCCAAAGAGTGAAAAAGAAAAGATAGCTAAACTACAAGAAAACAACCTACATAATAATTTACAACATTGTAACTATAGCAAGGGTCACAATAGCAAGAAACTAAGTACACAATAGAAGGAAACAAGCTTAGTGCCTGTTTGACACATGATTTTGGTGTGAAAAATTTGATTTTGGGTTATAAAATATGAACCAACCCATATTTGACTAGTATGATTTGGGTTAATAATGACAAACCATGGTGTACCAAATGCTCCATTTTCCAAACTATCTCAATAGATGGTTTTGTGTCGTTTGGTTTTGTGTGATAAAAACCAAACCCATGTTTGATACCAAACCAATTCAATTTGATGTACCATTGTTTAACCCAAACCAATCCATTTTTTAATATATATATTCAAAAAATAAAAATATTTCAAAAAAATAAAATATTTTTGGAAAAATAAAATATTTCGACAAAAATAAAATATGAGGAAAAAATATATTTCAGGAAAAATAAAATATTTTGAAAAAATAAAATATTCAGGATAACAAATATTTCTAGAAAAATAAAATATTTATTATTTTTAAAAATATATACAATATATATATTTACTGGAATCTTTCCATTAAGTGTTTTATTATGTCTCATTTAAATTGTAAAAAAATATTGAAATTTCAAATGGAATAAGATTATTAATTTTCAAACTACATATACAAACCAATTGAATAATTCTTGCAATGTGGTGAAATATTATTATCCAATATTAATATTTTTGTAAAAACAAATTCATTCTTAACGTATTTTTATTTATATATTTTATTTTTTAAAACATATATATTTAAAATTTGTTATTATAAATAAATAAAATCTCAAACCATTCCAAGTTACCAAACATGGTTTGGTTTTAGAATTTCAGTCTATACCAACTCTATCAAACATGGTTTGGTTTTTCAGTTTCACTTTTTCTCACACCAAAATCATCTGCACCAAACATGGTTTCAGTTCAGAATAAAACCACACCACACCAAACCCAACCCAACCCAACCCAAACCAAACCAAAACCAAAAACCAACACCGCACCGGTTGTCAAACAAACACTTAGTTAACTGTATTCTCCAGTTTTTCATAAATATGGACATTTTTATTAGCTAGGATTCTGTCTCGCATCCCTTTTTGGGTGCAAAATGATCATAGAACAATGTACAATGATCAAACTAGATTGTGGAGAAAATGCACATATGAAGGTTAAAAATTACCGATTTTTTTAAGTTTGTAAAAGAATCTACCCAGGACTTCTTTTAATAACACTTTATTGGCAAGCATCAAGAAATACAGTGCGTTATGAGATATCAGTCTGCATGCACTACATTGCCTGTGTGCCCAATGTTCATTTTACCACACAAGGAAAAGCAAAAATGAAAAATCACTACTGAATAATTTGATAATCAAGTGAGCCAAAAAAGAAGTCAAATACATTATAGAATACATCACTCAAATGGCAATGTCAATTTCCCATCAATACAACAAACATAATAAAATGCCAATAGATGCAATAGCAACAACAGAAGTCAGAGGGTTGACATTTAAAAATGTAAACAGAGGTCCCAACTCTATGTTAAAAACCTTGATTTGTGTCAATTCACAACAACAAAACAAATCTTGGAAATTGTCTTCAAAATTAAAAATATGACATTAAAACATGATATCCAAATATAGTGCATTCAAAGTAGTTGGTTGAACTTACAGGAATCTTTACTATGAGTATCTGCAAAAACAAAATAAGGAGAGCTTGTGTTTCTTGTGAAGAGGAAACCTTATACAAGCTTTTCCCATATGTAAAATCCTCTTAATCCAACCATTAATTTTAAACTCTAATGCTAAATCCACAAACACAATTTCAACAATTAAATCTCGGCTACATTAAATGCAAACAACACCATTTTTCATTGCTTAAACATGAAAAGAAATGCAACTTCAATTTAATTTGGGACATTAATTCTATTCTCTAATATTTACCATAATAAATTAACAATGAAATGCACCAATCTCAATAATTCCAAAAAACTACATTGAACACGAAAATTCAGAGAATATGCTTGCAAGCAAAACTAGGGCAAAACTCATGACATAAATTAAGAATCACAGAAAGTTCATAAACGCACACATAGAGAGGGATAGATTAATACTTGGGATTCGAACAAAAGAAGCATCAGAAGATGAATGTGATTAGAGCAAAACTGAGAGTCTGCAAAGATAGTCCAATTTGCGACATCTTTGAATTGAAGTACAAATCAACTGGACATGTTATATATATAAATATATGTATGTATATATTGTATAAGAATTGACAAATGAAAATCAGGAAACAAATTATTAGGGTTTTGAAAATGAATTCAAAGTTCATGAAAAGATCGCAACTCACATGTTAACAGAGCTTTTGAACAAAGGAAATATTCATCGCTAGTGAAATAGTAACTGAGGTGAATCAAAGACGCTTCGATGAAGGAATCGATCGATTCATCGCCGATTTGAGATAGGTGTTGATGAAGTTGGGAGTTGTCGCTCGCCTCTCAAGAACAAAAACCCTAGTTCGTTGAACTTTTTTTTTTGGGCCAAATCATTTTTTTTTTAATTCCTCTCAAAACAAGGCACGACTTACACGAGAATATACAGTGCATAAAACCAAAAAATAACTTTTTTTTTTGTTCTCAAAATTAGCCCAAAGTATGCAATTGTTTTTTCACAGGGGAATATTTTGGGCCCAAAAGTTACCCAAACAAGTTTTTCTTTTCATTTCAAACCCAAAATATATAAAACAGAACAAAAAAAAGTAGCCAAACGGGCCCGAAATCCTTTGGTTGGCGGGATCATATCCAAATCAATCAATTATTGGGGCTTTTAGGCGGACTCCTTGAATTTGAATAACATAGATGTGACAATAATATATTATGGACATACAATTTTCCATTCAAAACTCTCTTTTAGTACTTGTGAGTTGTGACAGCTGATTTAAACCTAATTTTTTAATATCCGAAGTTGTTGTAACCTGGTGGTATTTTATTGAAGCTGAAAATTCAAGATTAAATAAAGCTCTCTTGAAAAGAAGGGTAAATTTCACTTATCCTTTTTTGTTTGGACAAATTACACTTTAACCCTATTTTATTTAGATAATTTCAGTTTAGTACCTTACAATTCATATTTAAACTTTCAACGTCGACCAACGTTGTGAAATGACTAAATTGCCCCTCAGCTCATGTAAATACCTATTTGCCCCTCCTGCAAGGTGTGAAAGGACATTTTATCCCTTTACACTGACACCCCCTGAGATTTGGGAAAATTACTCCTAGATGCAATGTTTGGAAAGTGTGTTTCAATCTTCCCCTGAAGTTTGGAAAAGTTGACAAAGACACCCAATGACGCATATGCCCCTTCAATTAAAGAATTAATTAAATGAGTAAAATCTCTAGATAATAAAATGACGCATATATCCCTTTGTATAACAACATGAGATTTTATTGTAGATAATTATTTTTTTGCAATAAATTGGATTTGTTGCCTAAAATTTAACTTTTACCCACAAACTTGTATGTTTGTCATTGATTATTGCATTGTTTGTAACAAAATTCCAATTGGTTGCAAATTTTTTGAACTTAGCGACAAAAATATAATTCGTACCAAAACAAACAAAAAAAATAGCTACAAACTATTTGATGCAAATTAATTAACTTTTAGGGATATTTTGTTTTTAGATAATTAGTTTTTTGTAATAAATTTTTGATTTGTTGCGTAAAATATAATCTTTAGTAATAAATTTGAATGTTTGTTGCTTAAAAATGTATTTTTTATAAGAAAGTTTCATTTGGTTGCAGAATATTTGCATTTGGCAATTTGTGATAAAAAGTTAAGTTTTAGCAACAAATTATTCGTTGCAAATTAATTATTTTTAAGTGTGACAAATATTTAAACAAACTAAAATCTATACACACACAGGGACATACTAAAAAATTGTGTTAGGGGCGTATATTGAATATGGTAAAAAGTACTTATCATAAAAAAAATGGTTAACTTGAGGATTAATAATGCAACACAAAAGTTTTAAAAATTAAAGTGTAGGCATGATTATTTTAGTCAATTCAACTTGAGGGAAAATGGCAAAAAAGGAAAGGAAAACATGTTTATATTGCAAGTCCAATGTCAAGGGGTATTATGGACATTTCTTGGATGTTGGGGTATCTTTATCAACTTTTTCAAACCAAAGAGAGCGATTGAACCACACTTGCCAAAATTATGTCAGTATAAATAACCCTTTATTGTATATTGGAGAGCATCTTCTTCCTCACGTCTCAAGCCCATCTTATTCCTCATAACCCCATTTCATCCTCATCAATTATCCTTAGGCTTAGCAGTGGAGGTAGAAGACGCCGACGGGTGCGAGGAGGAAGAGGATGACGGCGGTCCAACAGAGGCAGCGGGCAACAACAACTTCCCTTCGGCTTCCGGTGGCTGTAGTTCTGGTAGCGGCGTGCGTTCTTTGGCAGTGGGTAGCGGTAGATCTTGTGTTTCGCCACTTGGATGACACAAGTTCCCGGTGGAGGCACCGACTTCTCCGCTGCCGGATCTGCCGACTTCAATAGTGGGACTTCAGATATCGGTGGATTTTGTTGAAAAATCTCTAAAGGTGATTCAATTACCCAGGATCAACACAATTAATGAGAGAAACAAACTTCTATTCAAAACTCACACTTTTCAAATACAAAGCTCTTTTTTTTTTTTTTCTTTTCTCACACTCCTCTATTCTTTTCCTAGCTACTAACTTCTATTTTACAACACTTAACATACACCTTTATTTATAGGATGGAGATGAAGGAATAATCAAAGGTTAGGCAAGTTAGGTCATGTTTGGTAAGTTTGGCATAATCCCATGACCATTGTGGACTTTCCTGCCAAGTTTGACACCTCCATGGACTTTCCTGCCAAGTTTAACACTTCATGCATCAAGTTTATAATTTTCAACATCCCCCTTTAAACTTGATTCGGAGATCTTCTGCATTACTTGCAGCTTCTTCAGTCTTATGGACTTGTCTTGGAATTTCTGCATTCCTTGCAACATCTTAGATCTTATGGACCTGTCTTGAACTTTTTGATTTATCTTGCTCCTGGCTCTACCTTTCTCGTCTAGTTTTGCATAGAGATGGTTGACTCTCTTCTTCATAGTCAAGTCTAAGACTAGCAACAAACACCTCGAATTAAACCGAGTTGAACTGCCTGAACTCTGAAGAGATACCATTTTTTTCCCTACACTTTCTTTCTCTGGAACCATTACCGAGGCATTATATTTCTTCCTCAGACTATTGAACTTGTCTGGCTTCACTTTTCTAGACTTCTTCAGACTGTTGAATTCGTATGGTTTCATTTTTCTTCTCTTATAGTCTTTCACGAACAAGCGAGTTTTGTATTTCTGAACTTTATATTTTCCACTTCTCGTCTTATGGACGCACTTCAACCCAGTTGACTTATGACCTTCTGGTGGACTACACTGCTTCTTCTCTATGGTGAACATCTATTTATCCATATTTGTCTTCCATTTCTTCTTTTGAATGACTTCGGTGAAGCTAACCAGATCTACTTCTGACTTTTTCTGGTATAGTATTTTCCACCCGGATCCACATCTGACTTCTTTCTATCAGGTACGGGAGCAATTTGTGTCACTGTTGGTGGCACTGTTCAACTTCTTCTTATGACACTGTTGGTGACACTTCTTCTGTTTCATTCTTTTTTTCTTCTTCAATCACGAGCTCCTTGGGCTCCGCTTCTTCTTTCAATATCCAGCTAACATGGTTCTCATATTCAGCCATCAATACCATTCCATTTAGCTCATTTGTGTCTTTCTTTTCAAAGTACACATGTTCCTCATTTTCATCTTCTTATGTTAGCTCTCTTCTGCATTCACGGGCATAGTGGCCATATCTGTTGCAGTTATAACACTTCATTTTTCTTCTCCCATCTTCACCTCTGAATTCATCTTCTCGTCCTTGATAGCCACAATCTCTACCTCGACCTCTTTGTGAATTTACCCATATCTCTTTTCTGGCTGATAACTTTGACTGCAGGACTTGCTCGTCCTTTGGGGTGATTGAGGTATTCTTCTTGTTGATTCGTTGTTCATGGATTTCTAGTGTGGGTTGTAACTCGTCAATTGTCATGACATCCAGATTCTTCGATTCTTCAATGGCTACAACCACGTACTCAAATTCTGAATTGAGCAATCTCAATATCTTTTCGAGCACACATACATCTTTGATCTTTTCTCCACATCCTCTGATCTAATTCCCAATAGTCAATACTCTGGTAAAGTACTCAGAAATTGACTCACTTTCCTTCATCTGTAGCAATTCAAATTCTCCCCTTAGACCTTGAAGTCTAATTTTGATCGTCTTTTCAATTCCTCGATTTGCTTTACGAAGAATTTCCCATGCTTGTTTGGCGGTATTGATGGTGGAGATGTTCTCAAAACTTGCTTCATCTACACTATGATAAAGCAGATATAACGCCTTTTTATCCTTTCTTCTTTCTTCTTTAAGCTCTGCCTGTTGGGTCTGGCTTAGATTATTTACTTTTTCGGGTTCGTCATACCCGTAATCAATCACATCCCATAAATATTATGAGGCTAAAAGGACTCTCATCAGGATACACCACTTCTCGAAATTATCTTTGTTCAATCGCGGAAGCTGGGGCTGGAAACAATTGCTGGAGGATGTCATCGGATTTGCTTAAACACTTGAGGTGCTTATTTCTGAAAATCAGTGTTGAATCTGGTCAAACCGACTACGCAGTTGCATCCAGAGCATTCCTTTTAGTCAAAAATGACTATTCTTTTGCTCAAATCGGAGTTAAAATGAGCCCGGAACGGATAAAATACTAATGAGGGGCAATTTGGTAATTTTCCAAAACATTTGTTGACATAGCACTGTGCTGACGTGGCAAGTGACGTCACTGATGATGTGGCACTATGCTGACGTGGTGACTGATGATGTGGCAGAGGATGACGTCACTAATGACGTGGCGGCGCGTGGGACTCACGCGCGTCTGGAGGTTGAAAACGACTAGGCGCTTGAGGGCACGTGCGGGGGCTTTTCGGCCTGATTCTTTCGGGGTTACGTTCCTGCTGGAATGGAGAAGTTAGATATATGCTCAAACTTGTGGTTTGAACACCTATGGCTCAAGAATAGGCTTTGAAAGCTTCGGTTCTATTTTTTGTTCTTCACTTCTGGGCTTGCTCAAGCTTCACCAAGCTCTGATACCATGTTGAAAAATCACTAAAGGTGATTCAATTACCCAGGATCAACACAATTAATGAGAGAAACAAACTTCTATTCAAAACTCACACTTTTCAAATACAAAGCTCTTTTTTTTTTTTCTTTTCTCACACTCCTCTATTCTTTTCCTAGCTACTAACTTCTATTTTACAACACTTAACATATACCTCTCTTTATAGGATGGAGATGAAGGAATAATCAAAGGTTAGGCAAGTTAGGTCATGTTTGGTAAGTTTGGCATAATCCCATGACCATTGTGGAGGTTGGCAAAGTTTGGCACCTCCATGGACTTTTTTGCCAAGTGTGACACTTCATGCATCAAGTTTATAATTTTCAACAGATTTCCTATTGGATCAACTCTGTCTGCCATTGAAATAAATTTCAATATGCACTAAAATGCAACTGAAAGTTATATATATAGAGATATAGATATGTGTAATGTGTATATCTATATATGTGTGTTATGTGTAGATTGTATTGACTCTTTAGAACAGTCGGTGTGGTATTGATGTGGCGAGCTTGCTATCAATATAGCGAGGTAAACATGATAGTATGAGGGTCACCACAACTGGGGGCCCCACGCTGGCTGGCCATATGCCTCGCCAAATTTGGCAAGGCAAAGACGATTGAAGAGGAGGGATAGGTTGTTGAAGAATCAAAGAATAACAAAATCATGTGGGAGAATTCACATATAAATCAAAGAAATAAAATCAAACAATCAGACCCATATATATATAAATTCACATACAAATAAAAAAATAACAAAATCAGACCCATATATATATATATATATATACACATCAATATATATATGTGTATGGGGTAGAAGAAGATATACACATCAATATATATATACACATGAAAATTAGACCCATATCTAGATGAAGAAATTGGAGCAAGAAATTGGGGTAGAAGAAGCCAGCTAACAGAGATGAAGAAATTGGAGCGATCCCTTTTCTCTCTTCTGTATTGAACCAGCTATTCCCCTTTCCCTCTTCTGTAAACCCCAGGGCATATAATTTGTATATCTATATGTCTTATTTCTCTATTCTGTATCCAAGTGTATATTTATTTAATTAAATATGTATGTATGTGTGTGTGTATATATATACATATTTAATTAAATATGTATGTATATGTGTGTGTATATATATACATATTTAATTAAATATGTATGTATGTGTGTGTATATAATTTGTATATCTATATGTGTTATTTCTCTATTATGTATCCAAGTGTATATATATATGTATGTATGTGTGTGTATATATAATCTGATTAGATCATATCATGTGGGAAAATTTACCAATATATTCACATTTATCCGTCGCATGCGAATGTTGTATTTATTGCCTTCCTCTCTTAAATAAATTAAATAAAAAGAGAATTTATTTGTTCCACATAAAATCATACGTTTTAAATTTGATCCATCATCATTTTTAATTTTTATTAATTATTATAACCTAATTAAATAATATTAATTATTATAACCTAATTAAATAATATTAATTCAATGGCTAGAATTTAAATTTGGACTAGAATTTATTTGTTCCACATAAAAGCATACGATCTTATTAGGGTTAATTTAATAGGATGTTATATATATATAATATTATTTGAATTAATTATATATATATTCAAGATCATAATACAATTAAATTAGTTATACTGATAGTTTAATTAATTATATATTAATATTATCTATTTTAATACAAAATAAAATATTTAAACTTAATATTTATTCATTACAAATCATGTGAAAATATAATCCACTATAATAAAAAAACATACATTATAAAAAAAATACATTTAATTTCATTTTTTTATTACACTTTTTCATTACCAAATTTATTCCACAAATGATTCATGAGGTCTTTCCTTAGATCCAAATTATTCTCCGCGTGCATTGCGAATCCTACCAAGTCGAGCAGAGATGTGTGTTGCCAAAAATGATGGGTCTCGATTGTAGTGAGGAAGCGAGACTGATTCATCTGGTGGAGGTGTCCAGTTCAAAATATTGGCGTCTGGTTCATCTTCTATGATCATATTGTGTTATATAATGCATGTTCTCATTATGTTGCTCAAATATTCTTTTTTCCAATAGTACACCAGTCCGTGTGTTATAGCCCACCTTATTTGCAACACGCCAAATGCCCGCTCAACATCCTTCCTAATTGCTTATTGTCTCTGAGCAAATAATTTTAGTTTTGCAGTCGTTGGATGTGGAATATTCTGCATCAAAGTTGCCCACTTCGGATATATACCATCACATAGGTAATACTCTAATGTTCGTTGACGTCCATTCACTTCATAATTAACAGAAGGCATTGTACCATTGATAATACACTGGATTACTGGAGAATGATCTAAGACATTCATGTCATTGTGTGAACCAGCCATACCAAAGAAAGCATGTCAGATCCACAAAATGTTTGATGCAACTATCTTTAATATGAGCGTAGGTTTGCGACCTCTTCCCTTATGTGTGTCATGCCAAGCTGCAGGACAATTTTTCCATTCCAATGCATACAATCTATAGAGCCAAGCATACATGGAAAACCTCTTTCCTCCCCTTCTTGAAGTAGGCGTGCTATGTCGACTTCATTTGGTGAGCGTATGTATTGATCCGCATATAATTCAATCACAGCATCACAAAACTTCTTCAAGCATTGAATTGCAGTGCGCTCGCTAATCTTCGTGTACTCATCACATAGATTCACTGAAATTCCATATGCAAGTATACATATAGCTGCTGTCATCTTCAAGATAGGGCTGCAACCCATATGACCGATGGCGTCCGGCTTTTGTCTGAAGAAGTTGTCATGATTAGTAACATCATTCAAAATAAGAAGAAATAATTATCTTCGTATCCGATACCGTCGACGAAAATACTCGGGCGCAAAAACAGGATTTTCGGCAAAATAATCTTTGAACACTTGTTGGGCTGCCTTCTTTCGATCACACCTGATATATCATCTCTTATTTGAACCAAATAATACTTTTATCAGCTTTGGTGTGAACTTTCCTAGAACAGTTTTCACTCGTTTCTGATGAAGCTGATAATTTGTCTCCCCCTTTTCTCGGTCAGAACTTAACGAATTGAAGGAAGATTCAGAATTAGACTCAGAAGACAATGGTATAAATTGTGATGAAGATGCCATGTATAGATTCGAGCATAAGTAAAAAATGAGAGTCTAAAATTTAGAATAAGAGAGCGTGGTTTATACAGGCCTAATGAAAATATAGCTCTTGGAATATAGTCGTTGAAAAAACAAAAAATAATCTGGTATAGCATTGTATTCTTTAACAACGTTGGATTCTTTTAACACAACATTGGATTCTTTTAAAAGCAACATTGAAAAAAGAAAAAACAAAAATCAAAAGAAAAAGCAAACTGCAAACTGCAAAAGACTGAAAAAGTAAAAATACAAAAATCAAAAGTTGATTCTTTCAACATAGCATTGGATTCTTTAACAACATTGAATTCCTTTTAACACAACAATGTATAACCGTTCACTGCATATCCAAAGCTAATAAAATTTCTTCACTTCTATAAATACCACCCCATATCAACTTGGTTTATATCATCCTCATTTCCTTCAATTATTTATCTCAACAATTCATACATATGCCATGGATAATCGACATCCATTCAACAACCCTTACACTAACCAATCTGGTAGTTCTGAATTACCACCCGAATACAATTATGGGTAGAACTTTCAAGATCCTACCCAATCTGAATTCTTATCATAACCCAACTTCCAATATATACATCATCCTCAACAAAATTCTCAATCCCAATATGCATCTCAATTTCAAGTCCCATATCAGCAATATGCATCTCAATTCCAAGTCTCATATCAGCAAAATTCTCAATCCCAACCCACTTCAAAGCCAAAGAACAAAAATTGGTCAAAGAAAAAAGATGTAGCATTGTGCAAAGCATGGATCATGATTGGGGAAGATTCGGTTACGGGAACAGATCAAAATAAGTCTACCTTGTGGGAACGAATTCACTCTCATTTTACTAGTCAATTGGGAGACATAACTGAAAGAAATAGTAATGCTCTGATGAATCGTTTCTCAACCTTTCAAGCAAAAGTAAATAAATTTTCTAGATTCTACAACAATGTTCGTGACAATCAAGTCAACGGCTACACTGATAAAGATATAGTAAGTTTTTATTATAAATTACAAGAACAATTCATTTATTTGTTGAATAATTATTGAAATGACTAATATCAATTTTTTTTCGTAATCTGTAGATGGAAACTGCCAAACAACTATATAAACTACAAGAACATCACGAATTTAAGTTTGAGCATTGTTGCTTTGTGCTACGGGAAACACAAAAATGACACATCCATTGCAATGTAAAACAAAAATCAACTCAACCTAGAAGAAAGAGAGGTGTTATTGATTTGGATATTATTGAGCCTAAAAATTTATCCGAATCGATACCAACAACACCAGGTTTTTCCACTCCTGGTGTATCAACTCCAGGATCGGTAAACCTTGGCGATGATGACCCACCAATAGATACCGATGAAAGTTCACATAGTGCTTGCCCCGCTGGTCGCAAAACAATGAAAATAGTAGGAAAACAAAATTCATCCATGTTTTCGATAGCCAAGAAGTTGCTTGCAGAATTGGAAGTTGTTGCAAATTTAAGCCGTGGAATTAATGAATCTTCTAGAGCTGAGGAACAATAGAATTAGGTTCAACTTCGCTTGGAGAGACAACGATCTAAACAAATGGAGATACAATCGCAAGAAAGGATGTCTCAATTGGAGTTTGAAAATAATAAATTGGAGTTTGAAAAAAACAAATTCGAGTTTGAATCGAAGGAAATAATGACTCAAATGGAGCTTAAATCGAAATAAATGGAGTTTGAAAGAGACATAATGCTTCAAGATTCAATGAAAGCTCCAACAGAGGCAACAAAAGTATGGATCATTGCACAATAAAAGAAAATTGTGAAAAAATTAGCTCAAGAAACTAATGATCTGTAATATTTTTTTTTATCTAGCGAAATCATATGTAATGCATTTTATTTAATGTAATGTCTTTTTTTTTTTTTAATTTGATTATATAATGAAATATATGAATTTTTATTTTAAATTTTTTAATGTTTTTAATGTGCTTATATTTATTAATAAAGTAAATATATATATTACATAATTATAAAAATTAGTAAGAGTTCTTTAATTTATTTATTTTTTTTTAAAAAATAAATAATATAGCTAGTTGCCAGCCGCACCATACCGTGCGGCTGGCTAGCTAAATTTTGGTCAGCCGATGTTGGCTGACGTGGCTGGCCACAATTGAATTGTGGCGAGCCAATAAAGAGAGCAACACACCGGGTGCTCTTAGTTGGGTTTAAACTGGTAAAATCATTTTTAATATATTTTTGAATAAAATTATAATATAAAATAATGGGTAATTAAGTAATTTTCAATTATCTGTTACCGGAAATGACTTTGAGTGGGTTGAAGTGTAGTTATCTAAACAAGAGATGAAAATGTAAGTTATCCAAATAAGAGGGTGTGTAATTTACCCGGAATTGGATAGACCCTGATAATATATTGGGCCCTTATTATTGACTGTAGAAAAAGGATGGGCCTATAAAAGAAAAGCGAACTTCTCTTATGGGCTTAGATCGCCTTCATATGGGTTGGGCCTCAAGGGTTAACTTAATACGTGTAGTTTAACATATTTATCAAAAGGTCTGTGGAGCGTGGTTTGTTGGCTGTGGATCAGATTCTGAAGAAGTGTAATCACTTGTAACTTTAGGCCCAATCTAAAGTCATGGAATATAAATGCAAATTAATAATACTTTATTTAATGAAAAAAGAGAGAGTATAATTTTCTATGGTCCATTCTTATACAATCAAGAATTCTTCAAATGGATCTCTTTGAGGTTGGGTGCAATAGTTTTTGAAAGTTTGATTTTGATCTTCAAAATTTTGGAAGGCATAATTGAAGTTTTATTCGAATTGATATCAAAGATTTTCAAGTAAGAAAAGACACTAGTATGATATGCTTGTTCTTCTTTATTTGCAGATTCTTTCAATGTCATGTTTAGTATGTAGGAATGGAATGTAATAGAATGTTCATTCATTCAATTTCTTTGTTTGGTATGTCTTGTTGAATGACAATGGTCATTCCCAAGGAATGAAAATCCATTTCTTAAAATAAAAAATCATTCCATTAGTAAATCTATGGAATGGTTAACATTATCGAGTCACCGATGCTCAGTCAACAAATGTGTCATTATAATTAACTTATTTTACTTGCTTTTTATCAAGGTCCTGTGTAATTACTTTCCTTTAAAGAATAAAAAATTCGATCATTTTTAAGTACCAACAATTTTACTAGTCTCACAACAACATTTTAGATTATTAACAAAACAAAAAACAGAAAGGTTTTAATATTTTATTAATTTCATTATGAATTTCATTAATAATCAAATTCTAATTTTAAAATGATTTTACATTTTTACTTCCCAAAAACCACTCACATAGATTTATTCACATTTTCTTAATTTTCACACGTTTAGTGCGTGTTTGGTACAGTGGAATGGAATGCCCATTCCATTAGTTTAGACCCATTCTCATGTTTGGTACACAAATTTAAAATGAGAATGATCATTTAAGTCATTCTCTGGGAATGAGCATTCCATCAAAAAACATCCCTAGGTATTCCACTCTCTACCCTATGGAATGTCCATTCCATTCCCAAGTAGGATTAACTTTTTTTCAAAAACTCCAAAATACCCTTTGCCCTTATGTTTCGCGCTTCTTTCATTCTTTCACAACCTTTTGTATTCTCTTTACAAATCTCTCTCTCAGACAACAAATTTTTCACAAACTTATCTAGTTCCAGGTATTTTTCTCATTTTACTCTCATATATATTATCTCTATTACATTTTTTTTTTGTTGAGTATATGTATTTTTTTGTGCTTGAATTTGGATTTTCTTTCTTAAATGAATATTTATTGATTATCTATAAATATTATCATCTCTTATATTATTGTCCAAAACATATATTCGGACCTCAGGTAGAGTTATTGTTCTTTCCAAGTATACTAATTTTTTTTATAGTTTATTGTGATTTAATATGGAAAGTGACAAATACTACGAACCTCTCATTTTTTATTTGTAAACGTGATGGTGGAGAGGATGAGATTTTAAGTGGTTTAGTGTTGTTAGGAGATCCCAAAAGTCCTGTAAGTTTTATATACTTTATGATTATGATTTATACAAAAAACAAAAAGAATCATATATAGTTGAAATTTCCACCTTATAAGCCTATGTTTTGATGTTAATATATTGAGTTTGGATTTCTATGTATTAATAAATGTTCATGAGATGATAAACTACTTACCTATATATCAAATAATAACATTTACACGTATATGTTGGCATGTTGACAAATAAAATAAAACTCAAATAAAATTAACTTATCTAAGAATTCTGTGGAATTTATGTCTTCTTTGAACTCTTTAAGTATTTGTAATAATAGTAACAAATAACATGAGAGATAACTATAAAGAATTATATACCACATTGGTTGTGACCAACCAAAACTAGAATAAAGTCCTAACTTTGAGAGAACTCTTTAAACTTCAATTTCAGCTCATTAACAAAAAAATGAGTAGATTACTAACATGAATAGCTTACTTTTTGGACCAAATCCCAGGTTTTCAAGTTCGCTAACTACGTCACTAAACCAATCAGTTTTTAAGATGATATATACCAAAAGTGTTATAATGTAAACTAAGCTTAAAATAGAATGTTAGCTTAGAATAAAGTGTTAATTAGTATTTGATAGTTTGATTGTGATTGTAAGGTTTACATCAAGTAGTACATAGACAATATTATGTAATTATATTTTTTTATTGATTTGTATCTTTTTATTCAATTTTTTTACCAGATATGGCTCGTCTAAGTTCTTTGGCAAGGAAGAGGATAAGGGGAAAAAATAGCAGTAGTTAATTTATTTACATCAAATGCAATGTATGTTATAAAGTGGTGGTTTCAACTGATTTCCTGCTTAGTAGAGTTTTATAGTCGAAGAAGTTCTTTAAACTCAAAATATGTTATGAATTTCTATGAAAATAGAAAAACTCTATACCGGCCAGTTTACGCAAGTGATGTGACTTGTGTGGAACAACTTAGGATGAATAGGCAAACATTTACCAAATTATGCTCAATGCTTAAAAGTTTAGGTGGGTTAAATGATAGCAAGAATATGATGATAGATGAACAAGTAGCAATGTTTCTGCATGTTCTCGCGCATCATGTCAAGAACCACATTATTAAATTTTGATTTGAGCGGTTAGGAAAAACTATTAGTAGACACTTCAAAGAGGTGTTAAAAGATCTCATGCATCTTGAAGGAGTCTTACTAAAGAAACCAGAGCCAATTACTAAAAACTCAACTGATGGGAGGTGGAAATGGTTTAAGGTACACTAAATAATTTATTTTTAAAAAGAATAATTTTATTATTTCTTAGTAACCATAATGACACTTTATTTTTATTCATTTTAGAATTGTCTTGGAGCTCTAGATGGAACACACATCAAGGTAAGGATACCTATGGAAGATAAGTCGAGGTATAGAACACACAAAGGTGAAATCGCTACAAATATGTTAGGAGTATGATCACAAGACATGCAATTTATTTACGTATCACCTGGTTGGAAAAGGTCCACTGCTGATAATAGGGTTCTTCGAGAAACAATGGAACAGAGAAATGGGTTTAAAGTTCCTTAAGGTTAGACCCCATTTCTTTTTTAAAAAATAGTTACCACTTAATTAAAATTTAATCAGAATTATTTATTAACGCATTCTATATTACAAAAAGGACTTAATTAGTTGAGTTCTGATAAGTAATCATTTGCCTTAGAAGTTTAATTGAAAAATGACTCAATCTCTTTCCTATTATTTACCTATCCACAAAAGTTAACTCTAAAAAATCATGTGTGTCTTTGTATATATGTACGATTGCATATTTCACATAACTATATATATCATATATACAATAAATATACATGTTTGGGGGCAATGAAGATGTACTAACAGATGCAGTGAAGAATCAAGGGCATTGCTCCTTTTTATTCTCAACACTAGTGTTAAATAAATATCATAAAGGGTATTTCTGAGAAAAAAAATTCCATTCCAAGTTTAATAATGGTCTAACCAAATGGGAGAATGATAATAAGTATTCCATTCCAACATAGTTACATATATCAAACCAAACAAGAGAATAGAATGATCATTATATTCCATTCTCTTTCTCATTTCATTCCTACTTAAATGACCATTCCATTCCATTCCACTATACCAAACACGCACTAAAGGTTATGGCTACATTTTTTACCCTTTTTAGTGACAATTGTGACGGCCACTAAAATCTTTATTTCTTATAGTAACTGCATCCCTCTTTGGATACATTGTCTCCATATAGTGGTTTTGATTCAATTGGTTCCAAATGACCCCATGATATTCAAGTTGTTCCCAAGCTATCAATGTTGATTTTTTTTATTTTTATGTGGTTGATTCAGATTAAGTTAGATAAAGGGATCATCGGAACGCCTCAATTGACGAACTCCATTGTGTTACCAAAGAATTTGGAGTTTATTGGGCAAAAGATTGACCTTGCACCCTTCAAAGGCCTAATTACTAGCGTAAAAAACACGGCTTCATCAGTTGCGCAGAACATATCGAGCCAACCACAACCTAAGTTCTCCATAGCCAACACCAATGCGGAATCGTGGTTATTAACTACATACCCTGACAAAGATCTTTGAATATCGAGAGGAGATGGAGGCAGCATGTTTGTGCTTGTTAAGGAAGGCAACCGACTCCTGACACCTTATACAAACTTTGAAGTCGGCTTGAATTTAGAGTAATGATACTTGCGTCTATTTGTTAAACTGTAACGTATAATGTTTTTAAGCTAATGTGTTACTTTTTCCTTGGGGGTATGTAGGATTGCATGTAACACCATCGTGATAATGAACAAAATAAACTTAATTTATAAGGTTCATGTACTGCAAATAATTATTTACTGTTAGTCTCGGAGCAATTTATGTAAAAAAAAAAAAACCTTTTAGGAAAGTGTCTCAAATTCTATTGTAATTAGGTTTCCTATTTAGAGTTGTATTGTAAAAAGAATTTATTGTTAGAGAGTTTTATTTTCCAAGGAATTGTAATCATTGTCCAACAAGAAATTGAGTTTTTTTTATTTAACAAGGAAATGGGTTTAATTCTATAAATAGGGATATAGGGTTTGTGTTAAGACTTAGAGAAGAGATGTGAGGAAAAGATGAGAGGAAGAGGGTGTGAGGGTGATGTGTGCACCGGGTGAGGTTGCTATGTTGTTCACCTATGTAATATCTTCCTAATAAATATTCATTCTCTCCATGGACGTATGCCAAAGTTGGGACTGAACCACGTTAAATATTGTGTATTATTTATGTGATTTATGTGTGTGAGTAAAGACATGTGTCGATGATCTTGGGCGGGATTAATACCGAAGTGTGAGATGATAATTAATTCCTAATAAGTGGTATCAGAGCAAGGTTGAAGCAAATCGGTATCAGAAAGTTCTAGTTTGAAGCAAAGAAGAAGCTCGTACGTTCTGGCCCAGATTCGAAGATCGGAGATGTTTGAAATCAGAAACAAACCATACCAGAAGATTCGTATTGACGAGATGAAGTCAGGACAGTCAAGCGCATCGCCGGAAATAGCTGCAAGCGCCCCAACGTGCAGCCTGAAGTTTCGGCCAATTTTTTGGCTCCACGCGTAGCAGTTTCATTTCGGCCCTATTTCACGGAGTATCGTTGATCGAGAAAAGACTTATAATATATCAATGAAAATATATTTTGAAGACGAACATTTTGGAACAAAAATCAGCCCCATAGGAGGAGGCACACGCCCAGAGAAGTTTATGACGTCATTAGTGATTTTTTGTCTTTTATGTTGATTTGTTTTTGGCCCGTTTGGAGTCGTTTTTAACTCGTTTTGATGCGATCAGAGGCATTTTCAAGGTTTTGGACCGCTCTGGATGCAATCGTACGATCAGTTTTGCATGATTCGATTCCAAACATCTCAAATAGGCTCAGTGGGAGCTATGGGAGAAGAAAAGATATAAAGGTCAGGTTGCAAAGCTTGGTTGAGGCTGTTTTTGATGTCGATGAGGTGGAGGTTGTGTTCCGGTTGACGCATGGAGGCATATGGCGCACAACGACGCGGTGGAGAGCGCGTAGCAGTAGTGGCTCGCATGTGCTAATGAAATTTTTGGGTTTCAAGTTGATGATGATGCCGAGTCATTGAGTGATTTGAATGAGACAGCGAAGAGGCAGGTGGTCGGAATGAGGTTGAAGGCGCTGGTGGGATGATATATGAGGAAAGAATTTGAGGGTACTGATGTTTTTCTTGGAAAGATTGTGTGGAGTTGATTATGAAGATGAGAACTGTGAGGATTTGGGACTTGACGAAGTGAAGGAGTTTCTGATCAGTGATGATGATTCTGATAGTGATTGGATAATATAAAAAATAAAATAAAATTGAGATGATGAAGATTTGATGATGGTGGAGATTGCTGCTTGGTATAGAAGTGATTGAGCTTGAAGAAGATAAAGATGATGATGTAGATGAAGTGATTGCGGAGAAAGTGCGGTCATAAATATAATGTTGAAGATGATGTTGATGTTGAAGAATGTTGATGATTGAAGATAGTGTTGAAGATGATGTTGATGTTGAAGAATATTGATGATTGAAGATAGTGTTGAAGATGATGTTGATGTTGAAGAATGTTGAAGAAACGCACATAGTCACGATGGAGATGGAACATGATGCGTGTAGATGAAAATGAAGAAATTGAAGAAGAAGAGTGCTGATGAAAAAGAATAAAATAATGAGTATAAGAGTGTTGATGCTTGAAGCAAGGTAGAACTTTGAGAAGATGATAGAATTTGAGCCAATATGGAGATTGTTAGGAAAGTGTCTCAAATTCTATTGTAATTAGGTTTCCTATTTAGAGTTGTATTGTAAATAAATTTCTTGTTAGAGAGTTTTATTCTTCAAGGAATTGTAATCATTGTCCAACAAGAAATTGAGTTTTTCTTGTTCAACAAGGAAATATGTTTAATTATATAAATAGGGACCTATGGTTTGTGTTGAGACTTAGAGAATGGATGTGAGGAAAAAAGGAGAGGAAGAGGGTGCGAGGGTGCTATGTTGTTCACCTATGTAATATCTTCCTAATAAATATTCATTATTTTCGTGGACGTGGGCCAAAGTTGGGGCTAAACCATGTTAAATATTGTGTGTTATATGTATGATTTAAGTGTGTGAGTAAAGACAGGTGTCGATGATCTTGGGCGTGATTAATTCCTAAGTGTGAGATGAGAATTAATTCCTAACAAAACCAACAAACGAAACAGTTTAAATCCATGTTGTAGTGTGAAGATCGATATCTGAGGTTAAATAAAAGTTGGGATCTTATGAACATGTATGTGTTATATAAGGGTGACTCCTTTTGTTTAAGGGAAAAGCTGTCCCACATCGACTAAAAGGACTTGTAAAGTTGTCCCATATTGATAAATAGACTTGACCACCTCTATAACCCTCCCTATAAATATAGGGCATTTCCTATTGTATTGAGTACACAGAGATAGAGAGAAGAAGATATACAAAGTGGTATTTCTTGGTGTGAGTGAAACACCGGTGAGAGTTAGGAATAATATATTTATATTATTCTGGTGATACATGCATGAGTATACACTGTGTGTGTGTGATCTGTGGATCATTCCCTTGTAGTCCTCTCATTAATTATAGTGAAATGATGCTCTCCGTTGACGTAGACTGATTTGGCCGAACCATGTATAAATCTTTCCGTCGATTGTTTTAGTGTGTGTTTGTGTGCGTTTTATGACTTGTAGGTGTGTACGACTTCGAACATAGGGTGTGCGAACCCTAACAAGTGGTATCAGAGCTCTATGTTGGAGAAAATCCTGAAGCCGTACGTTCTGGTTCAGATTCAGACGAACAACTTGCACAAAATTATAAACCGACCACACCAGGAGCTTTGCCTCAACGAGACGAAGCCGGGACTGTAAAGCGTGTCACGAGAAGAGGTCCCACGCGCCGCAGTAAGTTCTGGCTAGATATTTTGGGCTCTACGTGCAGCAGTTTCGTTTTGGGCCTATTTCGTGAATAATCGTTTATCAAAACAAGGCGTATAATATCAACGGAAAGCTCTTTCTAAGACAAACGTTTCGGCATAAAAATTCGCCCCATAAGAATTGGCACACACCCCCACGTGCGGTTTGAAGTTACTGTCGAAAAAAGTTGTCGGAGGTTGCCGGGAAATTCGCCGGAAAAACCAGTCCGGTGACCGGAATTTTGGAGAAGACGACACTGACATCAACAAGTGATGTTAGTAGGTGATGTCATGAGGCCACATCAGCAGTTGGCTGCTCTGCCGTTTGACGGTTGACTACCATGTCAGCAGTGACATCAACAATTTTATCTTTTTGTGCAGAATTTTGTTTTGGCCCTTTTGGAGTCATTTTTTACGCGGTCAGAGGCGTTTTTAAGGTTTTGGACCGCTCCGGACGCAACTATGTGATCAATTTTGTGTAATTCAACTTCGAACACCTCAAAAAGGCTTAGTGGGAGCTATGACTGAAGAGAAGACAGGTATGATTGAGAAGTTTGACGGTACAAACTTTGCCTTTTGGAATATACAAATTGAGGATGTGTTATACCAAAATAATTTGTATTTACCATTGGAAAGGAAGAAGCCAGAATCGATGAAAGAAGATGATTGGAAAACCCTAGATCGAAAGGCTCTCGGTATGATCAGACTGACGTTGTTAAAGTTCGTTGCTTTCAACATCAAGAATGAGAAGACAACAAAGTCTCTCATGGATGCTTTTTCGAGCTTGAACGAGCAACCGTCTGGTGCAAACATGGTATATCTCATCACAAGATTGGTCAATCTAAAGATGTCCGAGGATGTGAAGGTCAGTAAACACCTTAGTTCTCTTAATGAAACTGTTGAGCAGTTGAAATCAATTGATATGCCAATCACTGGAAAAATGAAAATGGCTTTTGTTTTAGGCCAATTGCCAAAGAGTTGGAGTGCCACAAAGGCTGCAATCAGTAACTCTTCAGGAACAGAACTGTTACAAATATGATTCCATACTGAGTATGGTACTCATAGAAGAGATTAGAAGACAAACGTCAGACTCTTCTAACAGTGGCTCAACATTGAATGTCGACACCAAAGACAAGGTTCAAACAGAGGAAAAGGCGAAATAAATGAATGTGACTGTTCCAAGACGAGACAAGGGTCTCGAAATTCCATTGAGTGTTGGAATTATGGCAAACTTGGTCATTATAGAGATCAGTGCAAATGTCACGCCCCAAATTTCCTATGACTCCGAAACCGAGCCTAAGAGCTAAGGGAGTGAATACGGACGTAAAATGAAATGAGAACCAATGACCTTCAATCATCAAACACCCACAAAAAGGTAAAAATGCCCTGATACCATGCGGTCACGCCCCTAAAATCCCCGAAACTCTAATATAGAGAATCAGCGAATTTCCAAGGGATGACGTTAGTCAAGCGACCACTAGAGTCAACAATAACAAGGAAATACATGGAATAACAATGAAAAATATACTCCATGCCAAACCGAATACTAGAAACTCAATAGTATCCTCTGATACCAACAGACACGCCCCTAAATTCCTAGAACTCCCTAACCGGGACATCCAAGGAATCCAGGATGTGATCCTTAATATGAGTGACCAATTAAGATATCATTAACCATGAAAACGTATGGATTAATGATAGAAATGGTATATTTCATACCCAAATGAATGATTAAACAAAGCAGCGGAATCTAACGAAAATCCGGCAGAGTTCCGTTTGTAAATGGAACATTCGGACATACCACCACAACAATTTAACCTGCCAATTACAGTTCAATAATAACCATGGCTCATAGGCCCAACATTCATCAATCCTACTAGGGCCGAGGTAATGGAAAGAAACCAAAACCCCTACACAACCCTCTATAATCAATAGAGCCACAAATGCTCGAATAGGAATACAGAAATGCACATGACAGTGCCAAATAGATACAACAATATCCTGAAATAATAAATATAGGAAATAGAAGATACATCAATAGGGATATGCCAACAGACTGGCTCCCAAGAGAAATATATGACAAACCCCACAAAACATGGGTAAAGAAGCTGACAGAAGATAATTATCGTCCCCAAACCCAGCCGTGCTGCAACCGTAACCGCATCACCTAACGCAACTCCAAAACCTGTAACAAGGAAACAAAAGAAAATTTTCGTTGCACCGCATGCTGTCCATAGCCACAACAATTCCCGCAACCTGGCGTGGAATACCAGGGGCGATGAAATACCCCTGTGAACAAATAAGCTCAATGGGAAAAGATACTTTAACTACCACATCCTCTGGCAGTTTAGGTAATGCTAAACTATCTAGCAAGATATATATAGCCCAACAAATCCCATCCACGCAAACCCAAGGCACGCGCTCATATGCTACCGTAAATGATTATATATATATCGGATATATATATATAAATATATATATATAAATACACAACAAGATTCTACAAGGTACGACTAAGACTCATACTCTAAGTACCAACACATGTAGTCTACACTACTCTCACCAACGTACACTAGATACACGACACTAAGGTCCAATCTAACAAATCATCAATCGCTCACAATGCTAACTAGAAAATCCAAACAAAGGGAAAACACACTCACCTCTAATATCCACAGGGATCAAAATCCACCACTGGTATTAAGGAATACTCATAACTCACTCCCCGATAACACATGAGGAAAAACACTCACGTCCTTGCGTACTAACACAATCATCATCTATATATATATATGTACGATATCTATATATATATATAAGAAACCTCATCCCATCATTAGAAGAAACCTACTTCTCAAGTACCGGATCACCTCAAACATATCTCTTCATCAATACCATAAATCACATCATCACATCGATCTCATAATACTATCATCAATAGGATCAATCAAATCACTAACACTCTCATTGTAGGCGAAGAAAACCACCCGATCAAATCCTGGAGAGCATACGAACACTACTCTCATGAACGACCACCTAAGGGTCACCAAAACAAAGCAAGGGAAAATAGTTCTCAATGCTAGACCAACAGATAACCGAGAAAACAACGTCAAGGTTAAGAACACCCCAAGTGTTTAGGAAAAACACCGAACAAGGAAACCAAAAGCGAATGGCCGAGTGTGAAAGTTATAAAAAGATGAATCCCATGGATTCAATAGTTTTTAAGAAAACATTTTAAAACTCGAAACAACCCATTTGGCATCCATGCCCTAACGTATGAAAAGCTCAAATCACCTAGGTGGTGACAACAACAACCAAGAGGAAAGGAAATGCAACACTATATGTGTGCACTGAACAACAACAAGCCTCTAACCCGAGACTTAAAATGATCGAAGCAACGGTGAACAAGAAAACACATTTCAAAACTCTACAGGAAGAGATCTTGAGAAAGAAGTCTCGAAATCTCAGAATCTCGAGAAAAGTAATAAAATAGTTTTCTTTTAAGAAACCACACAGTAAAAATGACCGTCTTGCCTCCGGTCTCCGTCAGTCGCCCTCAACGACTTTTAGAAGTTGAAAATATTTTTAAAGAAGATCCTAAGATCATTTTATAAAGTACTAAAACTTTTAGTTGCTTCGGGGGTAGGCGAAAACGGGTTTTTCCTTTAAAATATAAAGAATTTATTTCAATATTTAGAAAACACCGTTTTTGAAAAACAGTCAAATAAGAATGAACACAACTCCACGGATTCCTATAATGTCCAAGAGGACAAGGAAGGAAGAGTACTACATTGGGTTCACGGAACACAACTATCCGTTTCCAACACCACGAAATCAAATGATAACACATGGAAGAGGTTCGGCACCACGCCGTAACCGACAACTCAAGAAGTGATATATAAGTCAAGGACATGTGCCAGTATACAGAGTACAGTAAAAGAAATGCTTAGGGGAAATGAACTAAGCACTAGAACCAAGACTGTCAAGCCACAGTACCTCGAGTACTTAATAAAATCACTTAGACCATAACCTCTTCTAACCTAATCAAAATCTCCAAAAACAATTGATAACCCATTCCTCAAAAGGTGAAGGACACCTAAAGGTCTATACAACAACATCCACTAAGTCCACAATCTCATTACCCGCCTTCTGTAAGGCCTCAATTCTCAATTGATACTAAAATCAATCATTGACCTCAAATCTCCAATAAGGTTACACAACTAACCACAATTGCAAACTATTACCCGCCTTCTCTAAGGCATCGACTCAAAATCAAGTTTACGGTCCACCACTAACCTCAACTAACCACATAGATCACTATGCCAATACACTTAACCTCCCCCCAAGGGTACTAAAGTATATAACCACAAGTATAAAGATATACGTTTCATTTATACTTTAATAATTACCGCATTTAGTTCATATTTCCACATTTTTCACTTTCAGTTGAGCAATTTATAAAACATGAATTTATTTCGCAATATTCATAACTAACATGTTCCAAAATCCACAGATAACAATATCACATATACATGTCAAATGAGATCACATATATAGTATGCAGTGTAATGTGACTCAACACACCACATGTGATACGCACACAAAAACACACCCTTCCCAAGGGTACGGATCATTCTCCACCATTCCCCTGAGGATACAAGCTCACTAAGGAAGGTAGATTATCGTACCATCATTCCCAAGTGCTTTTGACACTTCACACTTTTAACAAAGGAAGACGTACACCCACGGCCCAGCCGTGTCACATAGGCTTTGGACGATGAGTCCTCCCCCTATCATCTGCGTTTCTCGGAAGATTAGTTCCGTAGGAGCAAGAAACACCCCCTGGCCAGTTGTCACGACGATCCAAACTAAAGTCTATCCACACGCAAACGGAAGTAGATCACACCAATTGAATTTTCTCTGCAAAAGGTGAACCCGTGCACTACATGCACCAACACCCATGTCCTCACACAACATGGTGCACACAATAAAAATCGTGCCTCAACATAAATATGTAATGCATCATATTTATGAAAATATATCCACATGAAAATAATCTCCTTAACATGCTTTTTAAAATATGATAAAGGCATTTAATTCATATGAAAACGAGTTCATATACAATTCATGTTTCAACAATATATTTTCTTTAATTCTTTAAAAAATATTTTCAATTTCTCTTAACATGCCTTCAAAATAATTAAAGCAATTAATCCATATAACATAAGGGGAACCTAACATAACGTCTAAGTTTACGTTTAACTTTTACAAAAGTTTACTAACCCATTTTAATTCGCAAGAGGTTTACTAGGCTACCTATTATCTCTCAATTCAAATAAGAATTTATTTAATTTAGCGTAAAAATAAATAGATTAATTTCTCAAATTAATCCCTACTACCTGCCTCGATTCTAACCAAAATATGGATATTTAAATTCACAGTTTAATATATCTATATTAAAATAAGTAAGGATTTGCACACCCAAACTACGTCAACGATATGGAAGTGAGAATAAATTTTCCCACCTAAATATACGCTTACAGAACAACCCGAAATGACCCACCATGAACAATATTGGCGCCCGAATATGAAGCCCGTTGACCAAAGTCGTCCGAAAAATATTTTGAATATACCAAAACGTCCGCCTCGACAACCTATACGATATATACGAAGCCCATTAGAAATAGGTTAATCAATTTGGGTAAATCTAAAATAACCCAAACGAAAATCATAACCTATAAACGAGATTTCCCGATAAACCGTTCAACGGAAAATTACGAAATTAAAGTATGATGAACACTACATAAAGACGAAGCTAATCACCAAAAATCATCATCACTGGACCAACAGAAGTCGTTGAACCGGCCGCCCGAAGCTCCGGCTTAACCGACCTATTTCGCTTCTGCCGCGCGTCGCCATTGTGCAACCCACTGGCAGCCACCACCTGCTCGTCGTCAACACCACTAGCAACCCGAGCCGCCGTCGTTGCTTTTCCCTCATGCTCAAACCCTAGGCCGAACCGACCCTGTCAACGCCACGTACAACTGATACAACCATGCCACCACCACGCGCCCCTTGGTGTCACGCGACTCAGCACCACGCCACTGCTACAACGTCATGCCACCAATGCGCCGTTGTTCACCCTCACCTGGCTGCCGATCGTATCCAGCCATGACCTCTACCGGTCACGCACAGAGGTGCGCTCATCTCTCCCTCTCGATCAACCTCACACGCTCTCTCTCTCTCTCTCCATGATCGACGATAATGGAGAAGAAGGGAAGCAAATTCGGTCGTGTGAAGAGGAGAGGAAATGTGGAGCAGGTCGTAATGTAGAGAAGTAGAAAAAGTTTGTAGTTCCGTGTACGCATATACATATATATATATGCTAAATTGCACAACTAACCCTCCAATTATCCATAATTACAAACTAACCCCAAAATAATATATATATAATTAAATATATATATATACAATAAATTCCAACAATTACCGGAAGCCTCCAAATAATATCGCGTCAACCCGTAAGTCCACAAGACGCCAGATAAACAATCCCAATTAAATATACCGGGGTAGGAACCCAAGCGTCGAAACACCAAACAAGCCCGATTAATTAAAACGTGTTATCGTCCAGTCGAAGTACTAAATGTTAAATGTCGAAACGATACCGTGTAGTTGATAACAAGAACTCGTGTAGTCGTCCAAGAGAAACCGTAATGTCGTCAAGTTGACTTTAAAAGTAAACGCGAAAAATTTACACACGAAATACCAAGGATAACATGAACGTCATGAACAAGTGACGTCATAACTGAAATTAAATATAAACATAATTTTAGGAAAAAGAAAAATATAACACGGAGTGTTACAACAAATCCCCGTAAAGTGTAGCGGATGACAAGACTGAAGTGAATTTTGTCTCAGAAGATGATGCGTTGATATGCTCTTTTGAGAGCAAGACAGAGTTTTGCTCTTGGACTCTAGAGCATCATTCCATGTCACCTCAAGTTGAGAGCTCTTTAAGAGCTATGCACCCAAAAACTTTGGCGAGGTTTATCTAAGTAATGGTCAGCCCTGCATTGTTGTTGGTAAGGGTGAAGTACATACAGACTCAACGGATCAATATGGAAGCTGAGGGATGTGAGACACATTCTAGACTTGAGGAAGAACCTGATCTCAGTAGGCCAGTTGGCGAGTGAAGGTTATGTGACCACTTTCAGTGAAGATAAGTGGGAAATTTCCAGGGGGGCTATGACTATAGCACGAGGAAAGAAAGAAGGTACGCTCTATACTACCACCAATTTTATCACAGTGATTACAATTGCAGAAGGCAAGGAGGATCACAACTCGTGGCACCAGAGGCTTGGTCACATGAGTGAAAAAGAGCTCGCAATTATGCTCTCGAAGGGAAAACTACCAGTGAAATCGATTGACATATATACTTCTGTGAGTGTAAGCAGAAGAGGGTTAGTTTCAAGAGTAACAACAGAAGTCTCATAGTGGAAAAGCTTGAGCTAGTTCACATGGGTGTTTGGGGGCCAACAACTATCTCATCTCTTGGCAGAAAGTCTTACTTTGTGACTTTCATTGATGACCATTCCATGAGGATAGAGGTTTACTTCTTGAAACATAAAAGTGAAGTGTACGATGTGTTCAAGAATGGAGAGCCATAGTAGAGAAGGAGATAGGGTTGAAGGTAAAGAAACTGAGATCCGACTTTGGTGGAGAAAACGAAGACTCCGAGTTCAAGATTTTTTGCTATGAGAACATTATTAGATTAGAGAAGACTATTCCATGTACACTATAAGAGAATGTCGTAGCAGAAAGTATGAATCAGAAAGTGACTGAGATAGCCAGAAGCATGCACATTCAGACAGGGTTGTCAAAACAGTTCTGGGCAGAAGCAATCAGTACAACAATGTATCTTATGAATCATGGTCCATCAGTATCATTATAGCACAAAATACCAGAAGAGGTATGGAGCAGTAAGGCAGAGAGTGATCCTATGTATGTTGAGATAGAAAATGTTCTAGACAGTGAAAGTCTTCAGTTAGAAGAACATATTGCAGACAATAGTACTCAACAAGATGATACACCGCAGACTCCGACTCCTAGTTCTGTGTTTAGGATGACTTCACGGCCGCATGTGCGGAATCAAAGATACCTGAATTATTTGTTGCTTACGGATGGAGATGAATCTGATTGTGATGATGAAGTATGCAGTGCAGCAGATACGAGCCAATGGGAGCTTGCAATGGAAGATGAGATGAAGTCCCTTATCCCGATCAAGACATGGAAGCTAACCGAGCTGCTGGTAGGAAAGAAAGCTCTCCATTATTCGGTTGTAAAACTGAAAACCATTCATTCAAGCATTGATGAAGCAGAGGGTTTGCATCTAGAGCTGTTAGATAACAAATCTTCTTTCCTCCAAGGTGACCTAAATGAGGAATGTTATATGCAACAACCGGAAAGTCTCTTTGTGAAAGGGAGAAAGAAGACAGACGCAACAAAGATTGCAAGGCGAAGTCAGAAGCGATCGTGGTTGCAAGACAGAGTGGCCAGACGCAATAGAGATCACAGGTTCTGTAGAAGGCTAGATATTGCTCATGTAGTGGGAGCTATATATCAGCATGGTCGTGTTGACCAAAGTGGTAAAAATAGATGAATTGAAGTTGTGCGCAACTTCAGTGGGTTTTCAAGCTTGAAGACCGAAATGAGGGCATTGTGCACTAATCATTGATGGAGTTGATTGATATATAAGGGTGACTCATTTTGCTTAAGGGAAAAGCTGTCCGACATCGACTAAAAGAACTTCTGAAGTTATCCCACATCGATAAATAGACTTGACCACCTCTATATTATTCCCTATAAATATAGGGTCTCTCCTATTGTATTGAGTACACAGAGATAGAGAGAAGAAGAGATACAAAGTGGTATTTCTTGCTGTGAGTGAAACACCGGTGAGAGTCAGGAATAATTTAAGCTTATATTATTCCGGTATACATGCGTGAATATATATTGTGTGTGTGCGTGTGTGTGATTTGCGGATCATCCCCTTGTAATCTTCTCATTGGTTATTGTGAAACGGTGTTCTCCATGGACGTAGGATGATTTGACTGAACCACGTATAAATCTTTGTGTCGATTATTTTGATGTGTGTTTGTGTCCGTTTTCTAACTTGTAGATATGTATGACTTCAAACATAGGGTGTGTGAACCCTAATTACTAGCTTTAACAAAAAAATGTCAATAATATCTCAACTTTTCAGTAGAGTACTCATAAAAAGCATAGAATCTACAAAATACTACACATTGATTTGATTATTCTATAATTTACAAAATCCAGTTAAAACAAAAGAATATCAACAACATGGGACCTACTTGTTACAGTAGAAAACAAAATTTTGAAGTATTCATAGAAGACCAATCTTTAAATCCCTGTTTGGTAGGTGGTTCGGTTCCAGCTGGTCTTGTCTGGTCTTGAGTTTTATGGGACCAGACCATGTTTGGTAGCATTGGTCCCAAATTTTTTGTTAGACCAAGTAAGACCAAATTAGACCAAAATGACCTCATTTCAGATAAAAAAAAAAGGTGGTTCCTGGTGGTTCGGTCTGGTCTTATTAATAAAATATATTTATAAATAATTAAAAATTAATAAATAATAATAAAAAATATTTTAAAAATAAAATATAAATAATAAACAAAATGAAATAAATAATACCTAATAATAATAAAAAATGAATATAATAATAATAAATAAATGAATAAAATATATTTATAAATAATTAAAAATGAATAATTAATAATATAAATAATAAATTAAATAAAACATAATAATAATAAAAAATGAATACAATAATAATAAAAAAATGGAATAAATAATAAATTAATAAAATAAATAATAAATTACATAAAACATATTTACAAATATAATAAAAATAATAAATAATAAACAAAATGAAATAAATAATAATAATAAATAAATATAATAAAAAATAATAAATAGATATAATAATAAATAATAAGTAAATATAATAATGAATAAATACTTCATAATAATAAAAACAAATGAGTAAAATATATTTTTAAATAATTAAAAATGAATAAATAATTTATAAATAAAATGAATTAAATAATGAAATAATAATAAATAAATAGAATATATTTATAAATTAATATATAATACTCCCTCCGTCCCAAATTATAGGTCCATTTTGGGGAATCCAATTTTTTAAGAGGATGAATTTTGTTGTAGTGTTAATGAATGAAATACCAACTTTACCCATGGTCTCACCATAGTGATGTAATGGTTTATAGTGTATATATTTTATAACTTTAATGGTTGAAGGTTAAATTGGTAAATTGACCAAATAAAGTGCTTTGACTTTTCAAAAATGGAGATTTATTTTGGGACAAGGAAAAGAGAAAAAGTGGACACTTATTTTGGGACGGAGGGAGTAATATAAATAATAATTTAATAATATAAATAATAAAATATATTATAAAGTGAAGAAATCATAAATAAAGAAAGAAATAATACATAAATAAATATTATAATAAATAATAAATAAATAGTAAGACCAGACCGCTTTTCAAACAGACTTTTCGAGATCAGATTAGACCGGACCAGACCGGATCGGACCGGACCAGACCAGAAAAACCGCCTACCAAACATCCCCTAAATACCATGAGCAGAGAAGAAATGGTTTTGAGATTCATGTACATATATTTGAACTTATATATACTATCTACTTCAGAAGCTTTTTGTACTAGGTCACTGTGACAGCACATGCATTCATAACTGAGAAGGTTAAGATGATGATGAGAATCAGATCTAGGTACCTTCTTTGTTTTTATTTTTTATTTAAAATCATTTTACATTTTACAAAACATTTATGAAAATAGAGAATGTACCTGTATTATAATAATTCAAGAACCAGAAACCTTGTCAATAAATAAGAAGAAAAATACTTGGAATATGGTGCCTCAAGAAGAAAAATACTTGGAATATGGTGTCTCAAGAAGCGTGAGGTCTCATGCTCGATTTAATTCGCTAGGGCCACGACCGCGGACATAGTCCGAGCCTTACTCGATTCATGTGGGGGGTCGCCTTGCACGGATCCCATGGATTCGTGGATTAGTCAAGGTACACGTAAGCTGGGCGGGATATCACGGTTATCAAAAAAAATAAAAAAAACATTTATGAACTTTTGATTGTGGCAGATGTGAATCTTGATTGTGATATAATGTTGTTGTCTGAAAATAGCTTTTACTTAACCAGCTTACTATCTCTAATCTTACCTCTTGTTCATTGATGTGCCTAACTGTGCAGTTCCATAAACTTTATTATGGCATATTCTTTTTAACATTGCTTGCACTCATTAAGAAATATTATGCATTCAAGTCTTGACATATGCTTTTCACACTACTATACATTTTTTTTTAATGAACTTCTTTTCGCTATGGCGTATTTAATTGTAGCTGTATATTATTTTAGTTTTGACAATGGAGCTTGAAGCTTTGCATAAACTGAGTCAGAAGCCTCGAGATTATTTTCTTGGCATCACAACTTTGGTAGATTATTTTCTTTTCCACTTTGCTATTTAATTAAGCAAAGTAGATACCACTTTATTTACAGTTAGCAAAGGATTATCTGTACTTGTTTCAGATAAGAGATGCCCAACTAATGCACTGTTAAAGTGCAATGCACAACAAAGCACAAATTACTTTCTCAATTGTTGAACAAAGAATAAGCACCTTGAGAACAAAAAGCTATACCAGCATTTCTCTTGCTGCTATGGCCTAATTCATATGTAGCACCGACACTTCCCGAAGGATACGTCTGGGCATGTGTTTGATACGCGAAAGAAGCATATGATTTTTTATAATTAATTTCTCAATTCGGGCTGAAATACGAGGATACGTGGGGATATCTTTTGCAATTCTGAATTATTTTTTCCCTTTATGCAACGCTTGCTACTGTCTGCTGAATTCATTTTTGTGATTGTTTTGCCCCTTTTTTTCCTAATGGAAGTTTATGAAATATATGATTTATTAATGTAAGTTGATGATTGAAAGATTTACGACTTCAAGTTTACATGGTTCTTTACAAATTAAAATTTTCAGTTATTATATTTGAATCATAATATTGTAGGAAAGTGATAAATTGTACTTGTTAATGTATATGTTTAAATTTTACCTTGGACTTTTTTTTTTTTTTCCAGATTTGTACTTTTTATTTTTATTTTTAAATTTGTCGTATCAGATTGTATATGCATCCGTATATGTGTCAGTGGTACATTGTGCCAATTCCATTTTGATACTAATAGCTTATGCATTTTGAACCTAAGGGGTTGCTGTCTTCAAAAGTAACTACTGATAAAGGGCTGAGTGACACAAGTGACCTTTCTCCTGTATGGTGTCTGCCTATATATATGCATATAGATACAACAGTGACACACACGCATACTTATTCACCTTGCTCCGTTTGAAATTCTCTCTTGCACACACAAAAACACACATGGCTCACATAGATGCAAAACAGATCGGTAATATGGAGCTGTACAGTGCTCTGATGCAAGGAGACATGCCCAAGGTGATCCAACTTTGTCGCGTAATTCCAGAAGAGCCATTGCACATACTAACAATACACAATGACACAGTCCTTCACATGGCTATCTACTCCAAACAAATGAAGTTGGTACTCGATTTACTCGAATTGGTGCCTCAAACTCATCTCGAGAAAATGACCCGCCAAAACTATATTGGAAACACTGTGCTCCATGAGGCTGCCACTTCCAACATAATTGTCCCGGCTGCAAAGGAAATGCTGCGCAAATCGCCAAAGTTGCTAGCCATGCGAAATAAGCATGGCGAGACAGCTCTGTTTCGTGCAGCTCGGTATGGCAAAACTGAAATGTTTGAGTTTTTGGATGGGGAACTCAACAAAATCTTTCAAAGTGATGGCAGAGAAGAAGCCCTAAATGCCTTTCATCGAAGATACGATAAAGCGACCATACTTCACTCGTCCATCCTCACTGAGCATTTTCGTGTGTACTAATGACATACATTTTTTGTTCCTCTAATGATGTTACTCATCCAATTAGCTTTTCTTGTTATATATCTAAAATATTTTTACTATGAACTATGAAACAGATTTGGCCTTTATTATCGCGACCAAATATCAATATTTAATAGTGTTAAGTATGCGACCAAAAGTCCCACATGGGTTAAAAGTGGGAAGGATCATGGGTATATAAAAGGATATACATATCTCAATTGGTGTGAGGCCTTTTGGGGAAGCCCAAGAGCAAATCCGTGCGGGCTAGGCCCAAAGCGGACAATATCACACCATTATTGAGATATGTGGGGCCCGTAATGCCCAACAAATAGGCGAACGAGATGGAGATGGAATGACTGCTCTGCAACTTCTTGCATGCAATCCATCAGCATTCATAAGTGGGAAAGACAATTCCCTCAAGCGTTTCATCTACTCTTGTATGATTCTTCCCTTTGTTTTTGAGCAATAATTTCAATCATTTTTACACGAGCTTCATTTGCTTGCCAGAAACCATGTAGTAAACAAATGGAGCAATAGTATCCTTTTGTACTTCCATTTCCCCATTGACAATAGAAGAATCTTGTAAATGTTCCACCACAGTTTATAGAACTCATCTATGGTCCCATGTGGTCGCATTCTATAAATACCATATTGTTTGAGTTATGTTTGGTGTGTTATGAGTTCTCCCCTTTTTTTTTTCCTTGTTCTTTCTGATAAGCTACATACTAAGTATGACAAAAAAATTGTTGTTTGCAGGTATTGTAATTGAAGATGCTATTGTGACAGAAGAAGGTAAAGGGTTACATTAGCAAAGCTAGCACCATTGTTTCATTTATATTTACTTTTGGAACCCTTTGTCATTTCGTGCTTTGATATAATTATTTTATCGATCACCATGGCGAAAGCTATAGTTCTTGTAGTTCTATCAAATCAATTTCTACAACTTTGACTGACTTCCATTTCTTGAAAAGTTGAATCATATTGTAGAGTGCCCTTATGGGAAGCAGTGAGGGAACAGAAACGGAGGTATGTGTCTGCTTAGAGGCTTGCCAAGTTCTTGGCAGAAAGGATACTTCATGGGAGGCCACTGAATCTGCAATCGGTCGGATCAAGACTAAGATGCACAAATATGGAAGACTCTCTGCTGCCACAACAAGCCAAGGAGTAGAGGAAGTACAACAGGCTCAAATAAGTTATGCAATGAGCAATATACTGACTGATGAAACTCCGTTGATTTTGGCTACTAAGTCGGGAATTATAGAGATTGTTAAAGAGATTCTTAAGCAATATCCTCAGGCAGTAGAGCATATCGATAATAAAGGGCGTAATATCTTACATGTTGCTGTCAAGTACCGCCAAATGCACATTTTCGATCATGTTGAGAAAATGGAGATTCCAATGAAGTGGCTCATGAGAAAGATCGATAACAATGGGAACTCCAAACTGCATATGGTTGGGATGAAGGAACGCGCAGCTAAGGACATGCGAAGCCCTGCTCCGCTGTTGCAAGATGATTTGCTCTTGTTTGAGGTGTGATCCTTGTGTTCTACATAAACATCTACACAAATACATACTCATGCCTAGCATATAACCATGGTCCTTATGAAGGCTTCAAACCAGTGGATCAAAGACTGTCGTACCATACTCGAATCCCTTAATGCTAGGGACTAGTCCAACAGCTTGAAGCACTGTGCTTTGTTTTAGTATAAGTACCAAGGGACTAACTAAATTGTGTCAAATAGTTTAAGCTTTTAGAGTAGATGGGTAGTCAACATGTTATATATCAGAGTCAAATGTCTCGTCTTCTATCTTCATCTTCACCGTGATAATTAAAACGTGTAGGATATAAAATGAAGGTCACACAAGTGAGAAGGCGTGTTGAAGGATTCTAGTATTCACTTTACATTACTTATGCGATTTCATTGTGTGCAGCGTGTGCAAAAGATCTCCAGTACCCATTTCACCAAGCACTTTAACTCCAAGGGCCAGACTGCAGAAGAACTATTTGCCAGTACTAATGACAAGCTTCGTATGGACGCCGAAGAATGGCTAAAGGGAACTGCACAACATTGCTCCATTGTTGCTGTGCTGATCGCGACCGTTGCCTTTGCTGCAGCCTACTCAGTCCCGGGAGGCCCAAGCGGAAGCACTGGCTATCCCCTTCTCCTAAACCAACCTTTCTTTGTGATATTCTCCCTCACATTCGCTTTGACATCCGTCATTACATTTCTCTCCATCCTCACATCCCCTTTTCGGCTGAAGGACTTCAAGCAGTCCCTTCCTCAAAAACTTATGCTAGGAGTCACACTACTCATTTTCTCTATTTCGATGATGATGATGTCTTTTGCAGCAACGATTATCTTAACGATCCGTAACAATCAACAATGGACTAGAGTTGCCTTGTACTCGAATGCTTTCTTGCCTGTCACCATCTTTGCTCTCTCATACTTGCCTCTCTACACGTCACTCATGAAAAGTTTCATCTACTCACTTGAGCTAATATCCTCAGTTTTTCCTCGATTTAATATTAAATTCCGACCCGCTAAACTGATTGAATCCCAAGTCAGGAATTCCACCAGCTCCACATACCATTCTGCAACTCAAACCACACATTCCTATGTTTGAATTGCCAAATATGAGACCTAACTTGAGTGCATCATAATAAGACCTTCCCAACCCTTTGAAGAATTCGTTATTGCCCTATCTAAGTGGTTTCTATATTTTGCTCTCTCTATTTTTCTTATTAGTTTTAGAAAAATAAATAATGTTGATTTTGCTATGTTTAGTTATAAGTTGTGTTGTATTGTTATAAATTTGTGTGCTGGTTTGTATAATATTTGTATATATTCTGATTTTTTCCTTCAGCATTACTTTACATCCACACAACTCTGATCCTCATTTACTGATATTGGCCAGTTGATCTGTCTAAGAACCCAACTGGGAAAGCAACTAAAGAAAGTAGTTCAGTTCTGAAAACTTTTAGGTGCTGGATAATCACAGCTCGATAACTAAGCGATTGTGTCGTTAGTTTTAGAGACATTACTATGATTGTGTTGTAACACATGACCGTGCAATAATAGGACTACAATAACAAAAGCATGTAAGTGTCGAACAAAGTTTCAAGGAGTTTCCATGGTAAAACATGAGACCTGCTTTTGATGTACTAAGAGTGATTGGGTGGAGATAAATCGCATTGATTTGATTTGATCTGATTCAATATGATTGTCATTTGCCTAAACTGAAAATAGCTCAAGTTTCTACTATACAGACAAGTTTTATTCATCAACTTTTAACTATTTCGAGCAAGAAACGGAACACACATTCTTCAATGCCTTGAGGGAATTTCGGGCTCCACCGCAATGTTTTTTTTTTTTTTTTTTGAAAAGATCCGCTGATATAAAAAATAAAATAAAAGGCCAAAGCCTTACAACTCGACTAGGGCATTCCCTAGATCACAAAATTTGTATATGGAAACCATATATCCACCAAAGGAAGATAGTAACATATCCACACAACTTTTGGTAGACCATATGAAAGGACCAGAGCCATAACAACACTTCACAGCTAAAGTTAGAATATCCCAGCACAACAGACATCAAAATAAGGTCAGCATCATAACACTTCAAAGGCCACAACATGCTCCAGTTAAAGGCATCCTGATTCACAGCAAGAGAACTCCCATCAGCAACAAGATCCTCCAGCACCATATACAAAGCCTTACTGAAGATCACAGAGGAAAACATCAAAGTCTGAGACCAAACCACCACTGCCTGATAAAAGAAGTTAATCATCTGATGAAGCCATTGTACCAAGACAACATTAAACCAACCCTCATCAGCCAAACACACCCCCACAAACCAGCATAAAAATTGCAGCCACAAACCCATTAATGCAGAATAGATGAAGGCAGGCCCCATTCATGGACTAACTCCTGATTCAGAGGACAAGCAAAAAAACCAGAAAGAGGGAACACAGTATATCTAACACTGGAGACCACCTTGCCTATAACCTCCACCGCAATGTTTGTTTGAACTAATTAGTTATAGATGGTGAGCAGCTGATGAGATAGATGTTCTGTTTCACAAGAATCAGAACTAGGTGATTTATACATATCATATTCATATATTTCATATTACAAAACCTAGTGGGAAAAAAAAAATGTTACCCTATCAAAATAATTCAATAAGAAAAAAGTGAATGAGACTCCGAGGCTATGGTTCTATTTTAGTGGATGTTAGAAAATTTCTGATTGGGGCAGATGAAGTAACTGTTTCTGATCTTCCCGTTAACTTTCATTGAGGTGTTTAAGCTTTGTCCCAACTAATTTACAAACTCAACGAACTATTTGCAGGCAGTTAGAATCAAAACTGAAATCTTATACTTCATGAGACATAAAACTCAGATGAGCTAACCCCATTTGGTCATATTCTTCCGACTTTGCTTGCATTCATTAACGAATATTATACATTAACTCGTGACTCATGTTTTGGAGCTTTTTATACAGTATAATATATCTCTTTTGGTTCTGTTTTACTGTTATATTCCAATGATGATGAAGGTATCAGATATTTATTATGCCTTGTGCAAAGAACCAGTGGCTGAAAGTGAACTTGTTTTTGTGAATAGTGTGTTGAGTGAACTGAAAAGTGAAATTCTCGATCTCCATACACTACTCTCTCTTTTATAAATCAAGCTTCTTTTCCTCTTCCTTGTTTTCTTAAGCAAAGTGTGTGTGTGTATATATATATATATGCCACTTTATTTTCTTTAGTTCAAGGTTCTTTTCCACCTTGTTACTAAATTAAGCCAAAGTATATACCAATTTATTTTCTACTTTGGCCTAATTTCACTTGGAAACTAACAGCCATACATTTTGAACCAAAATGCTCCGTGCATCGTAAGGCCCTAACCATTCTGTCTAGTGTCAGCATATATCCATGTATGCGCGTGAGCACACTTAATAGAAGCTCTTTAATTTGTTTATGCATCATCGGTTATAAACATCGTGTCCCTTTTGAAGCCTTCTCGGTGATCTCATGGATTACATTACCGATGATGGAGACGATAACTACGATAAGGAGCTGTATGATGCGCTAATGAGAGAAGAAAGCAGTAAGGTGATCGAACTTTGTCGAAAAAATCCATAGGGGCCATTGCACATAGTTACTATACAAAATGACAGTCCTACACATGGCCACTTACTCAAAGCAAGTATGCTTGGTATTAAGTCTACTTGAATTGTTGCCTCAAAGTGAGTAAACACTATCGATCACGAGGCAGCCACTTCCAGCAAAAATTTGCCTGCTGCAAGGGAAATGCTTCTCAAGGAACCAAATTTTTTGGGGATTCAGAATAAGCATGGAGAGACAGCTCTCTTCCTTGCAGCACGGTATGGTAAAAGCGAAATATTCTGGTTTCGAGATAGCGAAATCAGCAGAATATTTGAAAGTGATGCCACTGAAGAAGCCCAAAAATTCTTTCATCAGAGTGAGGAAAAAAACACCACACTTCATATGTCCATCCTCACTGACCATTTTGGTGAGTACCTATGAGCAGAACAAACTATTTTCTTCACTATCTATAGTCTATTCAATCCCAAATGATTTTTGTTTTTCCATCCCCCTCTCAATATGTATAATTAGCTATCGTAGTCGAAGAAATTGTCACACATCATATAAGCCTAGGAATAAGATATTCATAGATGCTAATTATACATAAAGATGCCTTATTTTTGTTTTATATTTTCCTTTTCCGTGCTTTCACTCATTTATTTTCTGCCTGTGAAAATAAAAACAGATTTGGCACTTTCGATTGTGAAGAAGTATGAATACTTAGCAAGTGCTCTGGATGTAGATGGGATGACTCCTCTTCAGCTTCTTGCATGCAATCCATCAGCATTCCTCAGTGGGAGTAAACTAAGTCTCTTCAAGCGACTGATCTACTCTTGTAAGATATGTCCTAATTCAGGCTTCTTCGACTATGCCATAAATAGTTTCCTTCCTTTCATATGAGGTTCATTTGATTCCCGAGACCATGAGCAAAGAGAAATTATTATAAGATTTTATACTACACAATTCGACACAAACAATTGTATCGATTTTATGCAAAAAAAAATTTGCAGATTGTCCTGGGGCCATATAATTGAGGACTATGGAATAATTTATTGTGATGAAGCAATCTAAACTTGGACCTTTTTTCTCTGTTCCTTACTCTTCTTGGCAAAACATTGAGAAATAATTATCATTTTTATGCTTACATTCTATGCCAACAAAACTCATTTCTTTTTAGTCAATCATACTCACTTTGTTCTGATACTTTAATGTCTATTCATTGCTTCCCCGATAAAATTGGATTTTGGCAGGGGTTGCTGCAGATGATAATACCACTATGACAAAAGAAGGTGAAGTGCACCCTTGCTTCTTTTTAATTATTTATTTTTCGGCCAGGCTGGAATTTAACTATGCCTTATAAATCATTGATCTTTTTTCTGAGCTATCATTTTTTATTTCATTTTTAAGGATAAGTTATGCGCTAAATTAATATCACAAAAATAAATTTGTTCCTGTTTTCTGGTGTTACTAATGATACCACTGTTGCAGAAGAAGGTAAAAGGTATAGGGGTGTGTGGCAAAGCTGACACCACCTGTTTATGTTATATTTGATATTGGAATCCTATTCATTGTTGTCATTGTCATACATATATTGTCATTATATGGTGATTATTTGATGTTTTCTTATTTCAGAAGAGTACTTCAAGGATCTACACAGAAATACTTGTGATTTCCATTGTTCAACATAGTTTGTGTTGAAAAATCACTAATAGTGATTCAATTATCCAGGATCAACACAATTAATGAGAGAAACAAACTTCTATTTCAAAACTCACACTTTTAAAATACAAAGATTTCTCTCTTTTTTCTCACACCCCTCTACTTTGTTCTTTGCTTCTAACTTTTACTCAATACAATACCATACATCCTATATATATATAACTGAAGATAAGACAAAACAAAACACAAATTAACATTTGCAGACATTTTTTACTTCGGTAGATTTAAGTGTGCAAAATCTTCACGCATGTTTTTGGTGCAGCAACTCTTGACATTTGAGGTTGGTGCATGCATGTGGAGCTTTCAATGGATGATGCTTTGGATGTGGATGAATCAGTTTACTTTTCAACATTCCCCCTTAAACTTGATTCTCCACACTTCTGCATTCCTAGCATCATCTTCAGTCTTGTGGACTTGTCTTGGGATTTCTGCATTCCTTCTTGCTCCTGGCTCTACCTCTCTCGTCCAGTTTTGCACAGAGATTGTTGACTCTCTTCTTCATAGTCAAGTCCAAGACTAGCGACAAGCACCTCGAACTGAACCGAGTCAACCTGCCTGAACTCTGAAGAGATACCATTTTCTTTCCTTGCACATCCTTTCTCTTGAACCATTATCAAGGCATTACATTTCTTGTCTGGCTTCACTTTTCTAAACTTCTTCAGACTGTTGAATTCGTCTGGTTTCATTTTTCTTCTCTTGCAGTCTTTCACAAACAGGCGAGTTTTGTATTTCTGAACTTCGCCTTTTTCACTTCTCGTCTTATGAACGCACTCAACCCAGTTGACTTATGATCTTTTGGTGGACCACACTGCTTCTTCTCTATGATGAACATCTCTTCATCCATATTTGTCTTCCATTTCTTCTCTTGAATGGCTTCGGTGAAGCTAACCGGATCTTCTTCTGACTTCTTCCTGGTCCAGTATCTTTCACCCGGATCCACTTTTGACTTCTTTCTGTCAGGTATGGGAGCAATTTGTGTCACTGTTGGTGGCACTACTTCAACTTCTTCTTGTGGCACTGTTGGTGTCACTTCTTCTTCTTCCTTCTCTTCTTCTTCTTCAATCACGAGCTCTTTGGGCTCTGCTTCTTCTTTCAATATCCAGCTAACAGGATTCTCATATTGAGCCATCAATACCATTCCGTTTAGCTCATTTGTGTCGTTCTTTGCAAAGTACACATGTTCGTCATTTTCATCTTCTTCTGTTAGTTATCTTCTGCATTCATGGGCATAGTGGTCGTATTTGTTACAGTTATAATACTTAACTTTTCTTCTCCCATCTTCACCTCTGAATTCATCTTCTCGTCCTTGATAGCCACGATCTCTACCTCGACCTCTTTGTGAATTTCCCCATCTCTCTTCTCTCGCTGAGAACTTTGACTGCAGGACTTGCTCATCCTCTGGGGTGCTTGAGGTATTCTTCTTGTTGATTCACTATTCATGTATTTCTAGCGTGGCTTGTAACTCGTCAACTGTCATGACATCCAGATTTTTCGATTCTTCAATGGCTACAACCACATACTCAAATTTTGAATTGAGCGATCTCATTATCTTTTCGAGCACACGTACATCTTCGATCTTTTCTCCACATCCTCTTATCTGATTCACAATAGTCAATATTCTAGTAAAATACTCATAAATTGAATCACTTTCCTTCATCTGCAGCAATTCAAATTCCCCCCTTAGACCTTGAAGTCTAATTTTTGTCATCTTTTCAATTCCTCAATTTGCTTTACGAAGAATTTCCCATGCTTGCTTAGCGGTGTTGGTGGCGGAGATCTTCTCAAAACTTGTTTCATCTACACTCTGATAAATCAAATATAACGCCTTCTGGTCCTTTCTTCTTTCTTCTTTAAACGATGCATGTTGGGCCTGGTTTAGATTCTCTACTTCTTCGGGTTCATCATACTCAGTATCAATCACATCCCATAAATCTTGTGACGATAGAAAGACTCTCATTAGGATACACCATTTCTCATAATTATCTTTGTTCAGTCACGGAAGCTGGGGCTGGAAAAAATTGCTGGAGGACGCCATCGGATTTGCTTAAGCACTTGAGGTGCTTATTTCTAAAAATTTGTGTTGAATCTGGTCAAATCGAATGCACGGTTGCGTCCGAAGCGTTCCGTTTAGTCAAAAACCACTCTTCGTTTGCTCAAATTGGAGTTAAAATGAGCCCGGAACGGACAAAATAACAATGAGGGGCAAACTTCTAATATTTCAGAACTTTTGCTGACGTGGAAGCTGACGTGACATTGATGACATGGCAGGGTGATGTGGAAATGACACGTGTCGGCCTCTGATTAGGCCACATGTCAACTTGTGGTTGGTGCCACATGGCTGGCTTTTTACTGATGACACGTGTCAGGCACTGATAGGTGACACGTGTCGCGCTGTGATGATGACACGTGTTAGATGATGTGGCGGCACGTGGGCGTCATGCGCATCCAGAGGTTGAAGATGATTGGGCGCGTGGGCTGCGCGTGGGGGTCACTTACCGAACTTGTGGTGGCGCGTGAGGGTGCATACGAAGGTTTTCCGGCCTGATTCTTTCGGGGTTACGTTCCTGCTGGAACGGAGAAGGTAGATATATGCTCAAACTTGTGATTTGAACATTTGTGGCTCACGAATAGGTTTTGAAAGGTTCGGCTCTGTTTTTGTTTTTCACTTCTGGGCTTGCTCAAACTTCACCAAGCTCTGATACCGTATTGAAAAATCACTAATGGTGATTCAATTACTCAGGATCAACACAATTAATGAGAGAAACAAACTTCTATTTCAAAACTCACACTTTTAAAATACAAAGATTTCTCTCTTTTTTCTCACACCCCTCTACTCTGTTCTTTGCTTCTAACTTCTACTCAATACAATACCATACATCCTATATATATATAACTGAAGATAAGAGAAGACAAAACACAAATCAACATTTGCAGACATTTTTTACTTCGGTAGACTTAAGCGTGCAAAATCTTCACGCATGTTTTTGGTACAGCAACTCTTAACCTTTGAGGTTGGTGCATGCATGTGGAGCTTTCAATGGATGATGCTTTGGATGTGGATGAATCAGTTTACTTTTCAACAGTTTGAACTTTTTTTTTTCTTATAGTTTTATGAATTTCTTGTCTATATACATATGCAACATTGATTGATATTCCAATCTCTTGTAAAATAGAATCATGGTACCGGATACCCTTATTCGATGCAATTAGGAAGAAGAAACAGAAACATGAATCTGCTTTAAGACTCGCCAAGTTTTTGATAAAGAAAGATAAATCATGGAAGTCCACTGAATCCGTAGCTGGCTGGGGTAAGATTAGGACTCACAAATATCGCCAAGAAGGCGGGGAACTATAAATGACTCCAACAAGTCATGGAACGAGAGGTGTTGTAAGCACCGCAGAAATTGCATTGTTTTTGGCAACCAAGGCAGGCATTACAGAGATTGATCAAGAAATACTCCACTGGTATCCTCAGGCAGTCTAGCATATTGATTTTCATGGACGTACTATCTTGCATGTAGCTGTCAAGTATCGCCAAATGCAAATATTCAGTATAGTATAGAATATCGAAATTCCAATGCAGAGGCTTATAAGAAGACTACCAATGAAGGGGACTCTATACTACATATGGTTGTTGTAAAAGGAGCTGATCATGCAGCTAAAGACAAACCAAAACCTGCTCTACTGTTGCAGGAGGAGTTGCTCTTGTTTGAGGTTAGAATTTTTATTTTTATTTTTTTTCCGGCTTTTGGTTAGGTAAAATGGTAAAAACTCGCAAACTTTAGAATGCATAGCGCATAAAGATGATCAAATACTGGTTTTCCCATTTGTGCATCCCTTGATGAAAAGGGTCATGTTCCAACTTCCAACAGCTAGAAGCATTTTCTTCAAATTAAATTTCAAGGGACTAAAGGCATTGAGAATTCAAATCTGTAATGTTACTGTATTTCGTAAAGATTTTTATTGAAAAAAACAGGACAGAATGATAGTCAATAGTATTGGTAAAAATACAATCAGGTAGGTTCACAAGAAAAGATCTGATGGGTTGTGGTTCCACTCAAACTCCATTCTCCTTAATAAAAACAGCGAAATTTCCAAGACTTTATGTAAGAACATTTGTGTGTAATGGCATGTTCTAATCAAAAACCATGTTGAGTAATGATCAGTGTTGTTAAGTGTATGTCGAGTTAATCGAGTTGACAGATCAAACGGAGATATCAAAGCGATATCGGAAAACTTAACTAATCAAGAATCAAGTGTAAAGAAGCTAAAATATATATACAAGAGAAATGAAGTGGAGTTGGGTGGAAGCGGCAATGCAAAGAAAGAACATGAAAAACGAAGTTTGGGACTTTGTACTACGAGATCTCGGATATTGGCCGCCAATGGCACTACTAACACGAAAGTGGGGAAAATATCCAGAGAGTTTTTGAGATTTTTGTACTACGAAGTCTCACCTGATATCTCGAGCAAATTCCTGAGATATCGAGTTTTTTGTACTACGAAGTCTCACCCGAGATCTCGAACAAATTCCCGATATCTCGTAGTACAAAAAGGGCAAAATTTTTGGAAAGTCTATTCTGATGTTGTTTGGACTCATAATCACTTGTGGACGTGTCTAAGGATTATTATTGATATATTTGACCATATTTTGAAGACTTTATGGAGGAAAAGAAATCATAACCCTAATTGGAGGATCTTCTCTCTATATATATGGATTAAACTCAAGAGAAGATATGTGGTTCATATATTATGGCTTTGGTAATCTGCTATCCTTATACATATCAAATCCGTTTGCCAAGAGTGAGAGATAGAGATTGTTTGATGAACCAATATCAAGATTCTCTTTAGTTTTTGGTGATCATTCAATTGTACTTTTACACTTGAGATCTTTATGCACAATTGAGTGGTCCGATTGCTGGAAAATCATCACACTACCTAGTGCAACACGATTGCATTGATCCGATGAGAAATTGGAGCCGTCAGAGTGTGGAGATCGGAGCAGGAAGCTTCGTGGTTCTTAGATTCGTTGAGAAGCAAATCCGTCAGAGTACGGAGATCGAAGCGAGAGCTTCGTGAAGCGCGAGTGAATCAAGACTATAGGACGTCGAATGAAGGAAGGCAAGTCAGTGCTATTATAAGTCCAGTCTTCATAGAGTCTGTATATTCTTTGATTCATAGTGCGACGATATCAGAGTGTATCCATGGTTTATAATTGGAGTGTTTTTCATGCAAAAATATTGCGTGTCTCTATTGCTTTATTTTCTGCACTTATATGATTATATGCATGATATAGCTTGTTAGAGAATTGGATTAAAATTGACTATTCCGCAATTAAAATTTTAATTTGTCAATAAATCCTTAAAAAGCCTATTCACCCCCTCCTTCTAGGCTTAGTTTACCGTCTCCTAGGTAATTTCAATTGGTATCAAAACGTGGTTTTCACGATTTAGGTTAATGACCTAGGGTTAGATCTTGAACTTAGGAGATGGATGTTCCTCGAGAAGGAGGTCATGTCACTAGGTCCCCTTTATTTGATGGCTCGAATTACACCTATTGAAAAGCTCATATGAGAGCATTCTTGAAAGGTTTAGAAGAGAGAGATTGGCTTGCCGTAGAGGTAGGATACCCACTATGATGGATGAGACTACGAATAAATATAAAATAAAACCGTCTAACGAGTGGACTCCTGCCGAGACTAACTGTGCTAATTAGAACTCCAAAGCTTTGAATGTTTTATTCATTGTTGTGACCGCGAATGAGTTTACAAAAATTGCCACGTGCGAAATTGCCAAAGAAGTTTAGGATATTCTCCAAGTTACTTATGAAGGAACTTCAAAAGTTAAACAATCAAAACTTCAAATTTTAAATTCACAATTTGAACAACTTAAGATGAAAGATGATGAAGCCTATGCTGAATTTGAAGCTAGACTAACTAACATAGTAACTACCTATCCCAATCTAGGTGAACCCATTCCTGAGACTACCATAATAAAAAATATTCTTATGTCTCTACCTGAATGTTTTTGTTATAAGGTTATTGTCATCTTTGAAATAATGAGTTTTAAAGAAATTAAACTTGAAGAATTGACTGGAAACCTAAAATCTTACGAGATGGAGATATGTGTTAATCCTCCTAAGAGATCAAGTGGCTCAAAAGAAAAAAGCATAGCATTTAAAATCGCTAAGGAGGATCATATTGAGACTAATGGAGAAGGTGAAATGAGTACAAGAATTGTTGACATCTCTCAAAACAGTTTAATAAGTTTTTAAAATCCACTATTGGTCAAGAAGTGATTAAATGACACAAATTTGGAGATAAATCATACAATTTTAAAAATAAAAGAAGTGATTAAAAGAAAAGCAATGGTTATGTATCATAGTGTTGACAAAGAAAGACGGTCATTAAAAGAAGAATTAACCAATGCTACCATATCCCTAAATTAACTTCAAACTCAAAGAGCTCCATAGTCTAAAGAATTGATTAAGTATGAAAAAGATAATCCATGACCGATTTTTGTATTAATTGGATCTCCGATCCGATCCGATTATACAAATTTTCAAAAATACAAATCAAGTAATAATATTATTTTTTTGTTATTATTTTATGAATCTTAAAAAATAAATTATCTATTTACGTAATAATACTTGTTCATGACATATATGAAAGTCAAATAATAATAAAAAAGTAGGACATAATTAAAAGTATTACTTAACTTGTACAATTAATAACATAGTATTTTACATATATATAGAATATACAAACAGATCGGACCACCCAACTCTATATACAATTTGTTAATGAATTTGGATTAATAGATTCTTATATTATTCGGATTGTCGGATTTTTTTATTAATTCATATACAGCTAAATGGTTTGGATTTGGATAAAAATACGATCAAGTGACACAGTCTAACTGTGAGATACTTAATTGTAATTGTCAAGGGGGCAAAGTGTAACAAGTCCAAACAATACGGGTGAAAGTGTAATTTACCCTAATTATAAATGTTAGAGTAATTTAGAAGAGATACTACCATCAATCGAAGAGGCGACCCAATTGTGATTTCTATTCAGGGTTAGGACTAGGGTTTTGTTGTGCGTTTAAGCATCGGATATGGCTTCTGCTACTTGTGCTTCTTTTGATCCATTAGAATTCTCTTTCAAACCACCAGAGTTGAAACACAACACCTTTCAATCTGATGAGAAGAAGCAGTATGAATCTGTTGATGCTGATGTTGAAATACCTCAGAAATTCGATGAATCTGATGAGAAGAAACAGTATGAATCTGATGAATTTTACGATTGTGAAGCTGAATCTGAATCTGATTCTGAACCAGATGATGATCGTGCGAGGAAGTACTGCTCTGGGATTGATGATCCTATTGTTAAAGCAGCATTGAGAGGGGACTTTCAGGAGGAGCTCCGTCTAACTAGCCATATCGATTCATATGTTTATATTCATTCAGAGGATGATGACATTGATTCAGAGGATGATGATGAGATTGATTCAGAGGATGATGATGAATCGTTTGCTCAGTACCATGAACAAGTTAGCAAAAGCGAGGTACTTATATATATATATATATATATGTGTGTGTGTGTGTATTTTGCTAATTCCTATGTGTGTATTATTCTTACAGGGCTTTGATGTTGATAAATTTCCTACCTTATTAAGAAGTTTTTTTGGCATAATTAATCCACTTGACAACCTCCAAAACGATAGAAACCTTCTGAAGGTGGTTAAGAAGTGCTCAAAATTAGCAATTCACAAGTACAATACAGATAATGTATGTTTTTTTCCCCCTTTTTAATGGGTATTTTTATTTTTGTATTTAGGTGAATTTGTTATATAAACCATATGTTCAATTGTAAAATCTCTTTGTAGGAGACAAATTACGGGTCTGTGAAGGTTAGCAAGGCAAATGCTAAGCTTGTTGCTGGTTTTATCTATTATATAACTTTCCGGGCGAAGAATGCTGATGATGGCAAGACTGAAACCTTTCAATCTGAGGTCTGGGACAGAATTATGAAGGAGCCAAAGGTTGAGTTCTGCAGGATTAAGCCTTCTGCGTAATTCAATTTGTCAAGGTAGATATTAATTTTTAGATGGTTGTTTCACTCTACTTGTAACACGCTATGCATATTGTTTACAAGTTATCAGTAGTATCGGGAGGGAAATTAGTCATTACTGATGATGTTTGTGTCTTAGTTTCTATATTTAGTCGACATTGTTTCTGCGCATTTATGGTTTCTGAATTAGAGGTGTTCTTGTGGATAATTCTGCCTCTATCAACTAGAGGAGCATATAATGGTATTTTTATAATGGAGTCCTATCCTTACTGCAGATACATACACTCATTGAAATACTTGCTTATGAACCTATAATGATTAATGTATTTGAAACATGGACCTTTAGGACTCGGCCCATCACTTGACTTTAAGGGTCGGTCGTTCAGCCTCTGTATTCGCTTCAACTAGGCGACCTAGCTACTCACCAGCACTGAGAGAAATGAGCGGTGGGGATCCTACTAAAACAGATGGGTGAATTCCACAAGTATCAGGGCAATCAAGTGATGCAAATTTAGGAGAAAAGTCAATGGCGTCCTCTACCTTTGGTCAGGAATGCCCCTCTTTTCTGTTCTATCCCCAAGTTCATTCGCTTAGACAGCCTATTTGAGATGGTTGAGCGGCATGATCAGGTCGGGCCAGCTGAGATCGATCCTCGGTTGGTTGAGGCGATATGCCTTTCTTTTATCGAAGGCTTTTTGAGTCATCCCAATCCAATGACTTGGCTGGATGAGATGTTAGTCTATCCCGGAGTGGAGTGTCGGAAAGGCCAGCCGGGATTGGTGGACCAGTCGACCTTGTGTTGTTAACGGCTAAGAATGGAATCCGATTAAATTAAAGAGAGAGTTGGGCGAAAGGACTGCCGATGAGTCATACCGAAAGTTGTCTTTTGTATCGCAGCAAGAGAATGAGTGTGACTAGAGCGCCGTGGGTTCGCCAGGGCTATATTCAACCCTTTGCATCAAGATCCTGATTCTATCAGGTTGCCCGGTCGTGAGATTTTTGGTCTTTTGATAATTTTGTTGCTTGAAAACTTACCTGATGCGTGGTACGTCCTGAGAACAAATGTTCTTGATACGCTCATGAAAACTGATTGTAGTATTTAGATACACTGCTCTAATTTCATAGAATAACTGTAGGCGTGTTCTTTTTATTTCAGTTTGTGCATTTGTGCCTGTTTTCCTTTCTTGCATAGGTGACATTTGATTATGAATTAACTTAATAGATTGGTTGCTAATTTTGGAAGAAGTAGCTTGTTTAATTGTATCATGTGCCGCATAAGATGTAAACCAGTGGTTGCATCTAGTTAGGAAGCGGGTACGATTCAGGGAGCTGCAGGACAGAGAAGTCAGGGTGGCTCTAAGAACATTAATGTTCGTTAGCCACCCAGCAATAATCATCAATATGACTGATTTGTTAGAAAACTTTGCAACTAATGTTTAAACTGGAAAGCCTGCATTGAATTTCACGAGTCATTGTAGGACTAATTTCAGTCTCCATGCATGACACACGCACACACATATGTTTATGTATTATGTTCATATCTATATTCTTTTTGGTCTTGATTCAGGTGATCTGCGACATAAAGAATGAGAGAAGCAAGGTTGAGCTTATTTTCCGGTTGCATATGAAAGGGATGGTAAACTACTTTATTTTGAATTTAGGATATATTGCATAAGAATCTGGTATTGTTTGTTGTGTACAGTACTGCTTGGTGGAACTTGCGATTCTATGCATATTGACAACTAAAGATGGTAGATTGTCCCTCTTGGGAGATTATACATATCAATTGCATTTTGCTACTAATCGTTGATTGTTGATCATTGTTAATAGTTCATCTAATGATTGGATTGTTTAGGAGCCCTAGTTGTATCTTATAGGCATTTTATGCATATATGTGTGCAGGCATGTGTAGCCTTAATAATTTTAAGGATGGAATACGCTAAAATAGTTCAATTGCATCTAATTTGCCTTTGGATAAACTCAATTTGTTAGGATGTGTAATTTATGTATGATAACCACATTATTGAGGAGCATATATTATCTCATACTCTATTCGGCAATGGGAGGAGCATAGAGATTCAGTTGTATTGAAGACTTCCTCCCATAATGCTCTTTAACATCAGAAAATTGTAACTTCAAATGGAGACCTCCAGATTTTGGCTACTTCACACTGAATTTTGACACCACTTCTGGTAATGCATCCATGACAGCTGTTGGTGGTATGACGATTGTCTGCGACCATAATGGACAGATTTCAAAGGCTGCTGTATGTTTATGTAATGCCTCAGCTCCAGCTTTGATGGCCGAGGCATTAGTTGCTAAGCAAGCTGCTCGGTGGGCTGTTCCTTAGGATTTGCAAAATGTTGGCATTTAAGGGGATTGCAAGGCAGTTATTCAAGTTTCCACACCACACCAGTCCATAGTTGTTATTTGGGATGATCTGCAATCTATTTTAGCACAGTATAGTGGTATGAAATTATGTTGGATTAGGAGGGATGTAAATAGGATGGTTGAAGGTGTATTTCCTGATGTTATAGAGGAAATGGCTTTAAATGATTGTACTCAAACTTATTGTCATTAATGAATTTCTCGCTTTTTTCCCTAAAAACAAATATAAAAATTATATATATATATATATACTCCCTCTGTCCCAAAATAAGTGTTCATTTTCCTTCTTTTAGTAGTCCCAAAATAAGTGTTCATTTTGAAAAATCAAAACACTTTATTTGGTTAATTTACCAATTTAACTTTTAAGCATTAAAGGTATAAAACATATACACTATAAATCATCATATCATAAAGTTTCATTCATTAACACTACAAAAGGGAGGAGGGAGTATTTGATAAGATATGTAATTTCTTTTTGAAATGGGCCTGGTTTCAACATTTGATTTTGGTTTTATATTATTCGCACACCCCGTAATTTAATTTCACTTGATCTAACTTTACTAGCCTATGGAGTAACTAATTCAAAACATTTAACTTATACCGCCTATATTTGCCTCGGTAAATATTATTAGTTGGTCACTGTGTTAATTGGTCAATGTGTTATGATAAAATTTGGTGTATTTGACTTATGTTAAAAAAGAAAGAATAAAAATGAACAGGTTCATATTATTATTGGGTGTATAGATTTATTTTATTATGCAGTGTTAAATGAACTTAAGTGTGTGTTCTACTTTCATCTTTTTTCCAAAAAAAAAAAAAAGAAAGAAAAGAAAAGGTTAATAAAAAAGGCCATGTTCATAGTGGGTAAATTAATATTATGTTAATATCTAATGTTAAATGGACTCGGTTGCAGTACAGGTTTGTAATAAATTGCCGGATGTGACACATTTAATTTCGTTTGAGAGCATGTAATTGGAGCTTTATAATTGGGGGCTACAATTTCAAATTCATTGTTTGGATGTAACAAAATACTTTTCAATTCCAAAGACACTAATTCTACAAGAAGAAGTTGTGATTTCTAATTTCATATCTTCTCCAAACATTGACCCACTAAAAACTCTCTCTATATAACAATTTTTTCACAACCACAAGCATACGTATATATAAATACCTATATATATACACATATATATACGTGTATATATATACAAATATGAATACACATTCACACAAATATATAGTCACACACATAAACACATACATCTAGATTTTAGACTCACACTTTTTTTTCCCCTGGTAAATTATATACATATCCACATACATACATGTATATACAAACATACACATGCATAAACACACACACACACACATATATATATATTCATAACTACACTTATATACTTATACCTATTTATATATATTTATTTATCGATATTGTTTAATTTAATTTTAAAATTATAATCTTTTACTTTGAAATTGGATTTGGGATTGAAATCTAATTATACTTGAATTCCAAGCCACATCTAAATAATATATTTGGAATTGCATTTGTGGAATTGAAATACTATAAAATTTCAATTCCGATACAATTCCAATCGAAGAGCGACCCAATTGTGATTAGGCATGAGTACAGGGGAGGTTAGTGATATATATAGATACACACACCCATCAATCGAAGAGCGACCCAATTGTGATTTCTATTCAGGGTTAGGGCTAGGGTTTTGTTAGGCGGTTACGGTTAACGGCTTCTGCTACATGTGTTTCTTTGGATCCATTAGAATTCTCTTTCGAACCACCAGAGTTGAAACACAACACCTTTCAATCTGATGATGATATTCATCTTTATGTTCAAGCCCCACTCCAATTGTATGTTGATAAACAGTATGAATCTGATTATGTTGATGTTGATGTTGAAGTATATAAATACTTTACCTCTCTAACAATTTAAGCTTTTAGAGTAGTTGGTTGTTAATATGGTATCAGAGCCAAATGTCTCGTGTTCAAACCTCACTGACACCTTTTGTTGAAATTACACGTGAGGGGGCGTGTTGAAGTATATAAATACTTAAGTTATACTATTTCTAACAACTTAATCTTTTAGAGTAGTTGGTAGTTAACAATTGATGATGAAAAACCACTTGAATCTGATGAGAAGAAACAGTATGAATCTGATGATGATGAATTTTTTTATTGTGAAGCAGTGCTCAAATTTAGCAATTCAGAAGTACAGTACAGATAATGAATTTTTTCCCCATTTTTTTATTTTTTTTATTTAGGTGAATTTATTATTTAAACCATATGTTCAATTATAAAATCTCTCTGTAGGAGACAAATTATGGGTCTGTTAAGGTTAACAAGGTAAATGTGAAGATTGTTGCTGGTTTGATCTACTATATAACTTTCGAGGTCGATGATGGCAAGACTGAAACCTTTCAAGCTAAGGTCTGAGCCAGAATTAAGGAGGAGCCCAAGGTTGAGTCCTACAGGATTAAGCCTTCTGCATAATTCAATTCGTCAATACCAGCCCCTATTTGTGGTTGTATTTGTTTATACACATATTATCCGTGGGCTTGCTGTATTTGTAGAATTTTTCGCTTATGACATCTCAGTTAATTTATACTCGTTTTATAGCTTATGAGTTGATGCTTAAAACATCTCTCTATTTCATCCATTTCACTTGAATTTTTGGAAAACATCCTCCTCAGTACAGTTATAAATCTTGCTCTTAGAAGGCAACATAATCACATGGTCTTATGCTGTCCTATACTATAGGTTAATTACTTCTGGGAACAATAATACTTTGTCTTAGTTGATCCACTATTAGGGCATTGATATATGTGTTTTCCTGGCAATTTAAGGGCCAAATGTGTCTTTTGTTTCCCTTTCCATTCTTCTTGTTCTATTAAGAAAAATGAAAAAGATGAGTATGTTCAGCTTTGAGTGTAAGATCGCCGATGTTAGAACTGCATGTGACTGACGATTGATGGGTCTAACTGACACTTTTATTTTTCTTTTTATGCAACTGATCACTAGTTGAATTCAAATATAGAGAATTACCATCCTACACGAGTCCTTGTATAGAGGGAGAATTCTTTTGGTATTGAAACAAGTGGTTTTTCTTTTGGCATGCACTTGAGGGCATTCTGAAATATATACATTGGACTGACTGAGCCATACCTTATTACCTCGCCAGAAGTTTTTTAATCAACTTTTGCATATAGTTTCCTCAAGTACAATATGTCTCCCGCATACCTAATCAGCTGCATTTACCTTGTTGTAATCCACCTTGTACATACCTATTCCAGAATTACGACGTGTAGGTCGGCTGTTTTTAATGATTTAAGTCGATGAATAGCAGTCATAATAAGCATCTTTTCCATCTTCGTTTCCACAGCTTGACAAAGTCGAATCTAGCTTTAAGGAATGTCTTTTATGGTTTATATTAAAAGACAAGGGCGGAATATGCTACCCGATCTCTTTTCATTTGTTTTGGGTAGATTGATTTGGAACCGGGAGGTTTTTTGATGCCTATGATTGTGATGACTGTCTATATGACTTTGATGAGGCAAATAGACTAGGTTGTCAGGTGGTGCCACATATAATGGTTGGGACATAGGCTGGGATGTATATGTAGGAAAAAAAGATGAGGATGAAGATCCAAACAAATCATTTCTACCGAACATTTGGCATACAACATGCAACAACTTCCTATTGAGGCAGGATCTAGTAGAAACGAAGTTATGACATTTATCAACCTACGCACTGCTGTTAAAAGCACGTCTAGGCATGCACCTAGGCTCTAGGCTTATAGAAGCGCAAGACTTGCTTGTTGTGTGTGCAGGCCTTTGACATCATGTGCACCTTTATACGGAATATGAGTGTTGTTTATAAGTCTAAGTTTTCATTGTACATTCTGTTGTCTCACTGCACTCAGGCGCGCGCCGCACTTTGCACCTAGCCTCCGAATAACTTTTGGCTCCCTGAGCCTTTAATAACACTGAACCCTTCACCCCGTTGGTGTTAATTTTGCAAGTCAACGTGTATTACACCATTATCCTTGATAGTTACTAAACTGTTTCTATAAGAGTAAACTTAATATGAATTCCATTCGTAAATTACTTCAGCATCGGTATATCAGTAAACTTAAATGCATAAAACTCAACATGAATCCGATTGGCAAATTGCACTATTTTTTGTTCATAATAGGCACATAATCATGTTTCAAACAGAAAATTGACTAGTTAAATATGTATAGGCAGAAAATTGTAAATAGCCAGTGCTTTAATTTTTGGCATATATTGAGGATACAAGTTACAATTTCAAAACATTGAAAACGGAAAAAAAAAAAAAAAAAAAATTCAAATCCTATCTCTTATTCACTTCCAACTCCTTATTTTGCTTTACCTGGTGGATGCCAAGAATATTGATAAGAAAATCCAACCACATTCTTTATATCAATGCCATATATAGGAATCGACAGTGGCTGTGTGGTACTATTGATGTCATGGTGGGTGTAATCCTACTTTCCATACTTGAACCAACAATAATTCGACAGTGACTCCTATCACCACCACCGCTCACACGACCACACCCTCTAGAACCATCACGAGGGATATGTCCTCCACGACCACAGAGGACCACCAGATATAGGTTTTTGTTTAATTATTACTAAGAATAAATGAATTAATTCATAAATGAGTGAAATGCACAATTGAGTGATGGGGACAAAATGCTCACTTTTAAAGTTAAGGGGATATTTTACTACTTTACGAAAGATCAAGGGAAAGTTTGCTCACTTTTAAAGTTATTGTGCTCACTTGGGGAAAGTTCGGGTTTTTGTTACACTTTTGCCTATAAAAAATTGAATTCTTAAAGAAGGTTTTAACTGTATGTCCATCCACTATAGATGTCTGCATAATTGCATAATTTCATGATTGTCTTGTAACGATAGAAAATGATGATAAAGTTTACATGAATCAAGTTATGAGTACACCAGGAAAAAAAATAAAAAAGTTATGAGTACAAACAACTGATACATCCACTTCTTTAGTATAATTTTCGAATATTAATTTTTCTTACCAAATGAGTTACCGATCATTTTTTGAACGATCTCTTGCTCATGCACACCTATCTGAAATATTGGATATAATTTTTAAGTTTTAAAAGCTAAATTTATTTATTTGCGGCAATTACATCCAATGATCATTATGATAGGTATGTGTGTATCATCCCATGAAAACTCATCTATTAGACAACAAAAGAATTGATTTATGTTCAAGATTTTACTTTGGATTGGAAATCATAATCAGTCATATGCAATATAAGAATTAAAATACATACATATATTTATATATATATATATATATATATATATATATATATATATATATATATATATATATATATATATATATATATATATACTCGTAAAAAGCAGGATCATTGCACATAAGGAAATATTAATTTACAACCTATTTATAAATTAAATTAAACAATTTATCATATTAACTTTCACAATAAAATAAAATAATTGATTTAATCATAAAACAAATTACGTTCAATAGAGGAGATGGTAAAAGTATTAATATTGAATATGATATTAGCTTAAGGAAAAACAAATATACAAAAATTTATCAATGTAAATGATACTTTAATGAAATTCATAGAAATTTAGAAAATAAAAAATAAGCATATTAAATTTGATCAAGCACAATACTTATCAAGTCAAATTTAGAGAAACAAAAACTAATTAGTTACTTACAAATATGAATACCAATAAGAATTGCATGTTTAATTAGGACTCTTCAAGAGTTCAATTGTAGATAGAAAAAATTATTTCTATGGTACAATAAAGGTATGAAGGCATAAAAAGTAATGAAAAGAAACAAATTCGAATTCCTTTTCGTAGAACTAACTACCAACAGAGCCACGTCTCATGTTTAAGATAGATACTCATGGTGTCTGTATTTTATTAAGATATATAACTTCGACCATAAGTTTAATTCGTCCAAATATAATTCTATTTGAATTCGGAGTTAGGATAATAATTCAATTAAATTCATATCTAAAATTTTAAGAATAAATACTGAAATACTAAAATTCTTCCCAGATCCAAATAAAATTCTACTTAAATTCGGAATTAGAATAATAATTCAATTAAATTCATATCTAAAATTTTAAATATACATACTGAAGCAATAAAATTCTTCATATTTTTAATAATATAATATAGTGTATAGATATAGATATAGATATATAGATATACTTACTAGTAAGAAGGTACCAGACTTAGACCTATTTTATGGGTTAGGATTCTTAGCTTAAATTAACTCATAAAATTCATATCATTCATAGATAACAAACAATTTGTGTTTCAAAATTTCTTTACCAAATGTACTAGTTTACATATTTGATGTTTTCAAGATATACTACAATCTCAACATATAGTTTCTTAATCCAAAACATGTAAACAATAACAATCACAAGCATGAGAAGAAGCTTTGCGTCCTTTACAAGTCGTCAAAAGTATGCTCCACAGTCCTCATGAAATCCGCACTCATTGTCCTCCATTATGGGATAATAGTAGTTGTCGTTGACGATTTTTGGAATTAATCTCCCCCTTGTCAACCCAACCCGTGCCCCAAAAATTCTTAATCCGAAGCCATAAATTAGCACACCATCTAACGCAAATGGTTTCTTTTTCCCAGTTGGTGCAGAGTCTATGCCCTGAAATGGCTCAGACTTTTATCCGTGCAGGCCCATCTTTGAGGGCTTTTACAAGCACACTTACGTCCTTATCCTTCCCCACTTTGACAAAATCATTTATCTGTGCCTGAAGCAAAAACTTATTAAAGAGCAAAATAACACACGAGTCTTGGGACGAAAAAAGGAATGGATTTTACCTTGTCCATCTTCCAACTGCCTTGGTATCTTCTGTTTGGCTAGGTTGGATGTGTTGTCCCTGCCGATATGCACTTTATCATACAGGCAATCTATAAGTTCATGTATGGAAAGAAGAATCATATTCTACTTCGGATGTTTTAACTGTAGACAGGACTCCGCCAAATGCCTTCCAAAAATGCAAAAATTTGATTACAAAGTTTCAATTGACATATAATTTTTAAGACTATATTAAAGCATTATTACAAGTCCTCTTTTTCTCAAATCTTTTTGAGACTTTTTTTAGGAAACAAACAATCATGACCGTCATTAAACTGAAAAACAAGTAGAGAAAATTAACATTAGTAACCAACTTTGACCCACGCCCCTCTGCAACTCAATCACTTCTCTATCAAACCCAAACCCAACCCAACCCAACCCACTCTGCCTCCATGGTCTCACTTTCTCTCTTTGTATATATACTTTCATCTTTCTCTCTCTTTATAGCAAAGAATATCTAATTCGCCAAGTGTTACACAAGTGTGATATAAATATATACATGTATATTTATATGCCTTAATCATTGTCGGTTCTTGAGTCATAGTTTATTTGTCTAGGGATTTCACACCACCGATTCAATCCAACCCACCGGACTTTCAACAATGGGGAGTGTGCTCCCCGTTAATCTGCTGAACAAGAACATCACTTTCCTGATCGGACCAAAGGCTTTATTTCATTTCTTCAAGGCGACGGAGTCTGATCCAAGCCAGCAAGAGGTGTATCAGTTCAATGTGCCAATTTTCAGTCCAGGCATTGTTTTTTATGTGGATTACTCAGTGCGGCAGGAGCAGTTCAGGTTCTTCACGGAGGCGAAGGGCTATGCGGATCACATGGTTTTGGAAGCTAATGTATGGTACACAATGATCAATCTTTATAATGGTTATACCATCAATTGAAGGTTCTGCACACACATATATATATATATAGTTAAATGTATGTGCTATGTATATTATATATGATTATATATACTCAGTGTATGATATAAAATGAATGAGAAGTGGATGTAGTAATAAAGGTGCTCCATTGAAAGAGAAGATAACAAAATAGACATTTCACATGTACTTTTTAAGGTTATATAAGACATTTAACACATCGAGGGGTATTATGGGAATTTAAATGTTTTAACCAAGTGACACCTTCAAATTTTGTTGTTGAGCAGCGTTGATTGTTAATTTGGGAGGTACATTTGTTTTTTAACAGAGGTTCGTGTCCTTTCCCAACCCCCAGGGGAGGTCCGTGTAATTAAGGCAAACTTCAGGGGAGATCCGTATAAAATACCCTTTTAATAATAACACTTGTTTCCATTAATTAGCTAAAATAAAAAAATAAAATCTAGAAACATGTGAAAGAGTATATCACAATGATGATGAAGAGCAAAACAAAAAAGATATATGTTTGATTTTTATTTCAGGCGCCGCTAATAACTTCAACCCAATTTGAGAACCAAACACAACCAATCAACAAAACATTGTACACATAAAATGTGTATGACCAAAATAAATGTCTTGATAGAACACTAAGTACAAAGTTCATTGAAGCTAAATATAGTGAGATTGGTTTAGTGGCAGACACTATAATTTCACTTCTACAAGCAAATCAATTGTTATGTTACTTCAGAATGTAGTATGGTTATACTATTCGTAGTTTAGTCCCAAGCTACTACAAACAACACAAACATAAGTCTAATTTAAAAGTTTCTTAACAAAACTTTTGCGGGAAGCATCCATATTGTTTAATCTAGCCAAAACAAATAAATTTTTTCCTAGATGTGTGTATGTATATTGTTCAGACATATTACATATGAAAGACAACAAATACAATGCAAAATCCTTAAATAAGAAAATAACAATGCTGAAATACTGAAAACTTACCTCATTTTTTTCCGTCTCAACTCAATCAACTCAATCTCGATAGTGTTTTCCTCCTCGCAAGAAGTAAACCTAGACATATTTGCTCACGGCATCATAATCATGAGCATATATAACTACTCGATTGTAGAAATAAGAAGAGCATGAACAAGAGTGAAATTAAATACCTGAGGAATGAGGAGACATATTGCCCACCGCAGGAGAGGAGCTATTATGCAAACCTATACAACGAACACATATTTTCCATAAGCTTTCAAGGGCTTGTACCAAATTTACATCAGATAAAAGTCATTTAAGCGCTGTTTCTTGAAATTTTCCATGATAAGATAACTAGTAATAATTTTCTATATTTGCTCTTTTTTCCCGGCTGTGATGCTTAATTTAAAAACACCCATTTCCACTTGAAAATTTTAAGGAAAAAAAATCAAATTATTTTTAACAAAATCAGACCACAAAAATTCAGAAATTAGATTTTTCAATTCTTTCAACTGCTCTCCTTTTGTTAAGGGAAAAAAATGAAGAAGGAAGATAAAATCGCGATCTAAGATCTAATCTCTCTATAGAATTAAAAATCAACCAAGTTTTACTTATTTTTTTCGTGAAAAACTAAGATCTATATGTATAAATATGAAAAAAAAAAAAAAAAAGAAAGAAAGAAAAACATAATCTAAGATCTAATTTCTCTTTATAGAAGAAAAAAAAATCAACCAAGTTTTACTTTTTTAGTGAAAGTAACTAAGATCTATTTTCTCTCTATATGTATAGATATGAAAAAAAAATTAAAAAATAAAATAAAAAATGATGAAGATCTCATTTGTTTCTATAGAAAAAAGACAACCAAATTTTACTCACCTTTTTCGTGAAAGTAACAGATCTATTTTATCTCTGTATTTATGTATAAATATGAAGAGAGAAAGAAAAAGAAAAAAAAAAAAAACATGATCAAGATCTCATTTGTTTCTATAGAAAAAAAACAACCAAATTTTACTCACTTTTTTCTTGAAAGTAACAAATCTATTTTCTCCCTGTATTTATGTATAAATAAGAAAAAAAAAAAGATCAGATCTATTTTCTCTATATATTTGAGTGTGTAAATATCAAAGAAACACATAAAGATTTTAGATACCACTAAGCAACATAATTAGAAGAAAATTTAAAAGAGGTAGAAAAGGCACTGGTATGAGAGAGAGAGAGTTCATGAAATCATGTTACATACATATATATATATATATATCAACGGACAAACATATGCAAATGTTTATGGAACAAAGGGGGGAGAGAGAGAGAGAGATGACCTTGGAAGATGAAGACTGTTGTCTCTTGCCCGGATTCCTGAGGAGAGAGACAGTTTGTAGAGCTAGAGAGAAAGTGGGAGGCTAGGGTTTTTTTATAGCCACGGATCTGTTCGCTGTTAATTGGGGAGGAGGTTGGGAAGCATTAATGAATCATAATGTAGCAATTTAATTCATTAAAGTTTTGAAGTAGACAACAATATTAATTGCCAAGACAGAGAAATTGTTGTCATGACTAAATTTAAAGTCCATTTTCTAAAGTTTCAAAATTCAATTTCTAATTTTCTACATAACTATGTATATATATCTCAAATTATATGTATGGGTAAGTTCCATTAAATCCCCCTGATTATTTAATCTCTCAACTAACCCTCCTAAACTGTATTTTTTACACAAAATTCTCTAAATTATCTCGACTTTTACAATTCACTTCATTCCGTTTTAAGTTAAATTATGATAAATTATACTTAAATCCCCTAAGGTTTTGGTTAATTGCACTCGCCCCCTAAGATTTCATTTTCCTTGCAATGACACCCCCTAAAGGGGAGAAATGACTGAAATGCCCTTGTATTATCTCCCTTATTTCTTGAGACAAATATTTAGGTGGTGAAATTACCTTCATGCCCCAAGATGAAAACTCTATAATGTATATATCTATAACAACTATTCTAAGATGTGAGGGGTTGAGAATATTTTCAAATATTTTTTTCAAAACAAATTAATGAATTAATATGTATTAGTTGATGTGCAACTCTAAGGAGTATGTCAAAACAATATAGAGTAAAAGAAAAGAGGTTGGAAATATTTCAATAATTTAAAAAAATAATAATAATTAATTAATATGCATTACTTAAGTGTAACTCTAATGAATATTTCAAAAGATATAGAGTAAAAATATATGACAATGGGTTATAAATATTTTCATATTTTTTTAAAAAAAATTAATTAATTAATATACATTAATTGAAATGTAACTCTAATGGATATTTTATAAGATATAAGACAAATATATTTCAGTAAGAAAAAATAATATAACTTAAAATACAGAAATCTGTATATTTATTTATATATTGCTAATAAAAACACAAGGACTGTCTAATATTTCGATTCATTATCACCTTTTACAATATAGAAATTTATAATAAGTAAAGTTTAACATTTTTTAAAGTGTAAGGGCTTAAATTAACTTTACAAAAAAATTAATAAATAATAAACCATTTGTCATATTTTTATAAAAATATAAAAAATTACAATAAGTAAAGTTTGTTATTATTTTACAGTGTAAGGGCTTAAATTAATTTTACATAAAGAATAATAAATTATAAACCATTTGTAACATTTTTATACATTTATCACCTTTTACAATACAACAAAAACTATAATTAAAACATATTACGACTTGTTTAAATTGAAGGAGTTGTATATTAATTATTTATAAAATAAATTAAATTATATGATCTCACAAATATTTTATACATGTATCACCTTCTAAAATACAAAAAAAAATATATAATCATGAATAAAATGTATTATTATTATTTAATGTAAAATGTCACGGTATTAGTTTTAGGGAAAAATTAAAAAATTAAAAAATTTGGGGCCTATATTACAAAAATGACAATTTAAAAAAAAAATTTAAGAAATGTGATAATATTTCAAAAATCATTGTATCCAAAGTACTTGAAAAGTTTTCCAAATTGAGTTTAAGACACAAAGGTTGTTTGGTTCATTAATTTAGTCAATATGTCTTTTACACTAAAGCAAGGGCACAAGAGTCATTTCATGGGGTCTTCACCCCTTCAGGGGGTGTCATTGTAACGAAAATGAAATCTCAGGAGGCGAGTGCAATTGACCAAATTCTCGGGGGATTTGAGTACAATTTATCATAATTTTACTAACGGTGTTATAACGGAATAGAGTGAATTGTAAAAGTTGGGATAGTTTAGGGAGTTTTGTGTAAAAAATGTAGTTCAGGGGATTAGTTAAGAGAAAGAAAATAATTCAGGGGGTTTAATACACTTTACCCTATATGTATAGGTGTGTCTCCAAAATTCACATTATATTTAAAAAATTTTGTTTTTCCATCCTCTTCTTTTCCCGGATCAGCTTTATTCCCTCCCTCTCTAGGGTTTGGACGGAAATTTACGAGGGTAAGCAATGATTTCAATGTCTCCTATTTGACTAAGTAGGTAGGGGTGGGTCGTGTTGTGTCGAAAAAGACCTGGTTATCCGTGTTATTCGTGTCAACTCATATAATCTATTTAACCCATTTATCATAATATATTATATTAAATTCGACACAATCCAACACAAAATGAACTATTTAACTTATTATCAGTAAAATTAAATTGAATTTGACACGATTCAGTAATAGTTTATTGATATATTTCAACCCATGACCAATTAGAAAAGAGAAAAAAATAAAAATAAATATAATCGTGTTAAACATGTCGTGTTCGGATTAATCCTTATATTCTCGTGTCGTGTTCGGGTCGACACTTATACAACTTCAACCTTTTTATGATCAACCATAACCCTTTTAATTCATGTCGTGTTCGTGTGGTGTTATCGTGTTGTGTTTCATTTTGTCCGCTCTCCAAGTTGGTGCCTTATTAATTGATTGTCTTTAATGCCTTCGGATTCTTCTGAATGCCACTGTACTACTTATACGGGTTAATATTGTTACTGTACCAAAAAAAAAAATTCTATGTAATAGTAAAGCTACACTAAGCAATTGTTTATTTATCTATAGTGTATTCTCAATAATTTAAATTATTAATTTTTTTATTTTGGTTTCTAGATGAATACTCACCTTTGTAAGTATTTTATCCTAATTTTAATTTTCAGTTTCATAGCATGTTTTATGTATTAGTTTTCTAATAATATTTATTTAATAACAAATAAATAACAAGAATTGTCTTCATTTTTCTTTGAAAGTAGCTTGCCTAATGCCATGTAAGTATGAAGCATCTACTAATAACATACGGGACCTAATTAACAATAGACACTTGTTTATGAAATTAAATATAAAATAAAATTAATCATTTTATAAAATTTAGATTTTCTTTTTGGGTCCGTTTGGTTAGGCGGAAATGAAATAAAAAGTAAAAGTAAAAGAAAGTGAAAGGAAAAGAAAAGGAAAATCAATTAATCATATGTTGCGTAGGATGTGACGAAATTTAAGTGATGTTATGATTAGTGGTAATAGTATTGATGAAGAGAATTAGAGAAAAAAAAATTTGGAGCAGAAAGTGTTAGGCTTTGACAAAAATAAAATAGGAGAAATTGTCCCACATTGTTTAGGAAGTAAAGAGTGATGAGTTCAAGAGCCTATATAAGGAGCTCAAACCTTTGTTTCTATGTATCACAGTCAAAAGCACTTCAAACATTGTATTTTAACTCTAGTTAAATTCATTTCTTGGTTCTCTTAATTTGATAATAGAAAGGTGTGAGTTGGTATATGCGGGTAGAGTGTGGATGTATTGAGATCGTGGGTAGTGAGAGAAAAGTTGTGAGATTAGAAAAGTAGGGAGAGAAAGTAAAAGTGATAGATTTGTGAGTGTTATTTTCTTATTGAGTGTTTTTATTATTTAATAAAAGAAGTTGTTAAATTTTCTTGTGTGTGATCTTGGGCGAGATTAATTCTTAAGCAAAAAGAGAATTAATTCCCAACAAGTGGTATCAGAGTTATGACGACAACTTCTGATGTCAAATTTGCGGTGGATAAATTTGATAGAAGAAATAACTTCAGTATCTGGCAAATTCAGATGTGAGACTTGTTAGTTTAATAAGGTTTAGAAGATAAATCTGCAGCAGATTTATGAAGAAAATTAGAAAATCTCTATATGGAAAAAAATATTACAAATCGGTTAATCTTAAAACAAGAGCTGTATTATTTTCATAGGAAAGAAAGTATGGATCTGCATACTCATCTTGGTGAGTTCAATAAAATTATTTGTGATTTATCTAATCTTGGTGTACAAGTTAGTGATGAAGATAAAACAGTTATTTTATTGACATCAGTTCGCTCAACTCATAAGCATCTGTTTAATACTTTACTTTATGAGAGAGATACTGTGACGTTGGAGCAAGTGAAGAATGCTTTATTTTATAGTGAGAAAATAAATATAGAAGATGAAGGAAGTATTCGAGATGATCATGCTCTTGTTGCTGAGAATAAAAGAATATTTGAAAGAAGACAAGGAGGATACGACAGATGGCAAGGTGGAGCTTCATGGAACAAGAAGATAATTATGGAGTGAACATGCCACTATTGCGGATAAAAGGGACATTACATACGGGAATGTCCAAAAAGAAAAGAAAGTGGATACAAAATTGCTGGAGTTGCCGAGAAAAGAGAAGAAAATGATAATGTGCTTGAAGCCCTATCAATCACTGACAAAAAGGATGAAACAAATAAATGGATTCTTGATTTTGTCAGTTCCCATCATATGTGTCCTCATAAAGAATGGTTTACCTCATACAAACCATGTGTTGATAAAAAATTTATGGGGAATAATTCTTCTTGTGAAGTCGAAGGAGTCGGAACAATTAATATCAAGACAACAAATGGATTGGTAAGAACTTTAACATTGTGTATCATGTTCCAAGTGTTAGAAGGAACATGATTTCTTTGGGTGCATTGGTGTCAAAAGATTGTTGGTTTGTAGGAAGAGGACCACGTATCATGTTCATTGGAAATAAGGTTGGTAATTTGTATGAGTTATTAGGAAATACATTGTTAGGTGGAGCAATTCCGAAGATGGTGTATAAACCTGTTTTAAAATATTAAGTTAAGGTGGAGAAATTTCGCCAAGGTGGAGATTGTTAGGATGTGGCGAAATTTAAGTGGTGTTATGATTAGTGGTAATAGTATTGATGAAGAGAATTAGAGAAAAGAAGTTTGGAGCAGAAAGTGTTAGGCTTTGACAAAAATAAAAGAGGAGAAATTGTCCTACATTGCTTAGGAAGTAAATGATGATGAGTTCAAGAGCCTATATAAGGAGTTCAAGCCTTTGTTTCTATGTATCACAGTCAAAAGCACTTCACACATTGTATTTTGACTCTAGTTAAATTCATTTCTTGGTTCTCTTAATTTGAGAATAGAAATATGTGAGTTGGTATATGCGGGTAGAGTGCGGGTGTATTGGGATCGTGGGTAGTGAGTGAAAAATTGTGAGATTAGAGAAGTAGAGAGAGAAAGTAAAAGTGATAGGTTTGTGAGTGATATTTTTTTGTTGAGTGTTTTTATTGTTTAATAAAAAAAAATATTAATTTCTCTTATATGTGTGATCTTGAACATGATTAATTTTAAAAACAAAAGAGAATTAATTTCCAACACTAACGGTACAATCTCACACCTATGCAATAATCCAGTGCCATCTCTATCACTAACTGTACAATCTCATACCTTTGCATGGAATAATCCAATGCCAGTGTCTTCTGCTGAACATTTATATACCCAGAATTTTCTTCAAATTTCTTACTTACTTTTATGAGCTTTTATCTTTAGTGTAGTATATAATAGAGTTCAGATAAATAACCATTGTTTCTTTTTCTTTTATGCATTTCTCTTTTCCATGTTTGGGTCAACTTGTTAACTTAGGAGTCATGTAGTGGATTATTGCATGGTAATGGTCAACTTAGTACTTGTTTTTAAACTATCCAAACTACTCCCTATACCTGATGCAAACATGAACTCATCAGTTGAAACAATGAAGACATTGTATTTGTCAGAGCCGATTCTCAGAGGAACAGCTAAATACCCAAATGAAAGAAAGGCAATTACGGTGTAAAACATAATACTTTCCTGCACACTACAACAATTATTGTCTATAGCAGCAATTTTTTTTTGATGTGATAATCTAATGGTCTGTTTGGTAGAGCTGTGTTTGTGTTTGTGTTTGTGTTGAAATAAACAAAAAACACGTTTTTTTTTTTTTTGTTTATTCATCCAAAAACAAAAGTATTTTTGGTAGGGATGTTTTTTGGGTTGAAATTGAAAAATTAAAAATCAATAATTAAAAATTAAAAATATAAATAATAAATAAAATATAATATAATAATAATAAAAAATGAATACAATAATAAAAAATAAATATAATAATAAAAAATGGACTAAATAATAAATAATAATAATAAATTAATAAAATAAATAATAAATTACATAAAACATATTTTAAAATATAATAAAAATAACAAATAATAAACAAAATGAAATAAATAATAATAAAAAATAATAAATAAATATAATAATAAATAATAAGTAAATATAATAACAAATAAATACTTCATAATAATAATAAATTAATATTAAATTAATAAAATATATTTTTAAATAATTAAAAATGAATAAATAATTTATAAATAAAATGAATTAAATAATAAATATATAAATAAAATATATTTATAAATTAATATATAAATTAATAAATACTAATTTAATAATATAAATAATAAATATAATATAATATAATAATAATAATAAATGAATACAATAATAATAAATAATAATAATAAATTAATAAAATAAATAATAAATTGCATAAAACATATTTAAACATATAATAAAAATAATAAATAATAAACAAAAAGAAATAAGTAATAATAAAAAATAATAAATAAATATAGTAATAAATAATAAGTAAATATAATAACAAATAAATACTTCATAATAATAATAAAAAATGAGTATAATAATAATAAATTAATATTAAATTAATAAAATATATTTTTAAATAATTAAAAATGAATAAATAATTTATAAATAAAATGAATTAAATAATGAATTAATAATAAATAAATAAATAGAATATATTTATAAATTAATAAATAATAATTTAATAATATAAATAATAAAATATGTTATAAAGTAAAAAAGTGTAAGTGATAAACACCCCAATAAACACCAAATTCATGTTTATTCTCATATGCCTAAAATTTGCCTAAAGTGAAAAAGTGTTTTTAAACACACATATCCCAAAAACACTAACCAAACAAGTTTATAAACACAAAACACATAAACAAACACAAAAATACCCCAACCAAACAGGCCCTAAGAAAGTATTGCCATAACTTCTTAGCAGCATTTCCATGCAACAATTTCAATCACTGTCATAGTCAGTGTCATGATTTTATGGCAGTAATTTTAAGCGTTGCAGTAAAACGCATCACTTGTCGGCAGTACTTCAAATTGCTGCCGTAAAAGACAACGATAACAATTGTTGTCACATAATTGCTCTAAGATAAGGATTTTTTACCCAATTAAACAAAGAAAATTTAAGATTTCATAATCACCATCAATTCAATCCATTCATAAACCAAATTTAATAACAATATCAACTCTGTCAAAGTTGATCAAATCATAACATCTAAAATAGACTGAAATTAAGCCTCAATAATGTTTTAAGATCCTTGAGATTCATAACAAATCAATACAAATTATTAAATAAAAAGACGCTTCTTTGCTCTTATTCGGAAACTTGAAACAACAACTTGATGATCTTATCCTCGTCTCCATGTAAAATTCCTTCAATTATCATCCTTTTCATGAGCAACCTGAGATAATAATTTAACAAATAAATAAATAAATAACTCTCATAACAATTATATAGCATTTATGGTAACAAGAAAAAAGCAACTAAAGGCTCCATAGAGATATAACTAAAAATTTCTTCATTCCAAAGCCTTGAGACCTGCAACTTTATTGTGCCTTATGTTGGTCCTAGATGGCAATATTAGTGGTAAAATTAACAACTTTATTGTGCTTTATATATATATATATTATAGATACTCAAGCAATATGCATAAAATTAACAATAATTGAGCTGCTGATATTACCCTTACACATTGGCTCACTTCCAAGGACAAACCCTTCAAAGGTGTTCTCCAAATTACCTTTTTCCCTATTCTCAGGTATACAATAATGAGGTCAGTGTCTTCTACTTTATCACCACACTCCCTCGAGGATTCTAAAAGCATAAAAGATGAAGAAAATGGAGAGGCATTTGAATGCACATATAGAAAAGATATATATCCATGGATCCTGAAAATAAAGGAAAAAGATGGATGTCACCTCCTCAACCAATGCTCCACAACACAACTGCTTTTAGATTTGCTTTAAATATCCAACAGTAACATCTACATGCATGTTTCTTATTCCAAATCTCACTACATTGTACTCTTTTTATATCATCAAATCCAAATCTGAGTGCATTGTCCTCTTTTTATATCCTCAAATAATTAGCTAGATTTTAATTATTGGTTGAATAATTAACAACTTACAAACTTTATCAGTGCAACACTGGGCCACCTTGGCCGATAAACAATTGTCAATCACTAAATGGCTTCAAAATTAAGGTTTTTGTTTTAAGAGGAGTTTCTTGTGTTGAAAAGTAAACTCATTCATTCACATCCAAAGCATCATCCATTGAAAGCTCCACATGCATGCACCAACCTCAAAGGTTAAGAGTTACTGCACCAAAAACATGCGTGAAGATTTTGCACGCTTAAATCTACCGAAGTCAAAAATGTCTGCTGTTAGATATGGTGACTCCTTTCCTTGCAGGGAAAGTTAAACTTAGCCACCAAGCTATCTCTATTTGACTAGGATCTTGTTATATTTGATGACTCCTTTGTTAAGGGGGAATATAACTTAGCCATCAAGCAATCACAGTTATGGTAGGAGATCAATTCCTAATTGGATTGATTGACTTGTCCTCCACTCTACCCTCTCCTATAAATATAGGTGTAGCCTATTGTATTCAGTGTACCAGGCAGAGAGCCAGAATAAGCCGGCGCCAGAGAGCCAGATTAGGCCGGCGCAAGAGGGCTGGTACCGGTGTGAGTGAAACACCTAGTGCGAGTAAAGCACATGCGGTGCGCAGAGAGTACACAGAAATAGAGAGAGAGTTAGGAATAATATACGTTTATATTATTCCGGTGATACAGGCGTGAGTATACACAGTGTGTGTGCGTGTGTGATCTGCGAATCACCCCCTTGTAATCCTCTCAGTGATTTTTTAGTGAAACGGTGCTCTCCGTGGATGTAGGCTTATTTGGCTGAACCACGTATATATTCTTGTGTCGATTCTTTGGTGTGTTTATGTGCGTTTTCTGATTTGCAGGTGTGCACGGCTTCGTACATAGGGTGTGCGAACCCTAACAAGTGGTATCAGAGCGTTTTCTGATCCTAACATCTGCAAATGTTGATTTGTGTTTTGTCTTGTCTCATCTTCAGTTATATATATAGGATATATGGTATTGTATTGAATAGAAGTTAGAAGCAAAGAACAGAGTTGAGGTGTGTGAGAAAAAAAGAGAGAAATCTTTGTATTTTAAAAGTGTGAGTTTTGAAATAGAAGTTTGTTTATCTCATTAATTGTGTTGATCCTGGGTAATTGAATCACCATTAGTGATTTTTCAACATGGTATTAGAGCAAGGTGAAGCTTGAGCAAGCCCAGAATTGAAGAACAAAAACAGAGCCGAACCTTTCAAAGCCTATTCGTGAGCCATAGGTGTTCAAATCACAAGTTTGAGCACATATCTAACTTCTCCGTTCTAGCAGGAACGTAACCCCGAAAGAATCAGGCCGAAAAGCCCCCGCACGCGCCCTCACGCGCCGCCACAAGCTCGGCGAGTGACCCCCACGCGCAGCCCACGCGCCCAGTCGTCTTCAACCTCTGAACATGCGTGACGCCCACGCGCATCCACGCCCCCCACGCGTTGCCACGTATGCATGATGTCATCTGACACGTGTCATCATTACAGCACGACACGTGTCACATATCATTGTTTGACACGTGGCACCAACCACCAGTTGACACGTGGCCTAATCAGAGGCTGACACATGTCATTCCCAGGTCAGCTGCCACGTTAGCAAAAGTTCTGAAAAATTACAAGTTTGCCCCTCATTGGTATTTTGTCCGTTCCAGGCTCATTTTAACTCCGATTTGAGCAAACGAAGAGTCGTTTTTTACTAAACGGAATGCTTCGAACGCAATTGTGCAGTCGGTTTGACTAGATTCAACACTGATTTTCAGAAGTAAGCACCTCAAGTGCTTAAGTAAAATCCGATGACGTCCTCTAGTAATTTCTTCCAGCCCCAGCTTCCGCGACTGAACAAAGATAATTACGAGAAGTGGTGTATCTTGATGAGAGTCCTTCTAGCCTCACAAGATTTGTGGGATGTGATTGATACCGGGTATGACGAACTCGAAAAAGTAAAGAATCTAAGTCAGACCCAACAAGCAGAGCTTAAAGAAGAAAGGACAAGAAGGTGTTATATCTGCTTTATCAGAGTGTAGATGAAGCAAGTTTTGAGAAGATCTCTGTCGTCAACACCGCCAAGCAAGCATGGGAAATTCTTCATAAAACAAATCGAGGAATTGAAAAGATGATAAAAATTAGACTTCAAGGTCTAAGGGGGGAATTTGAATTGCTGCAGATAAAGGAAAGTGAGTCAATTTCTGAGCCACATTGGCCGATAAACAATTGTCAATCATTAAATGGCTTCAAAATTAAGGTTTTTTGTTTTAAGAGGAGTTTCTTGTGTTGAAAAGTAAACTGATTCATCCACATCCAAAACATCATCCATTGAAAGCTCCACATGCATGCACCAACATCAAAGGTTAAGAGTTGCTGCACCAAAAACGTGCGTGAAGATTTTGCACGCTTAAATCTACCGAAGTAAAAAATGTCTGCAAATGTTGATTTGTGTTTTGTCTTGTCTTATCTTCAGTTATATATATATAGGATGTATGGTATTGTATTGAGTAGAAGTTAGAAGCAAAGAACATAGTAGAGGTGTGTGAGAAAAAAAGAGAGAAATCTTTGTATTTTAAAAGTATGAGTTTTGAAATAGAAGTTTGTTTCTCTCATTAATTGTGTTGATCCTGGGTAATTGAATCACCATTAGTGATTTTTCAACATCTTGTACCTTGTTCTCCACTCCATGTACCATCCTCGGAATCCCTTATACCATTCGCAAAATTCACCAGTTATCATCCTTTTTATGCGCAACCTGAGATAATAATTTAACAAAGTAAAACTCTCATAACAGTTGCAACATATATGGTAACAAAAAAATGGCAACCATAGGCTTAGTGAACTCTCCTTCTCTTACCAATAACTTTTATTGCAATTCAATTCAATCTATGATTAGTAGGTTCTGCAATAACTATATTATATGCAAGTTTCTTGACAATGTGTAAGTGGAGAACCCATCGATTGGCAATCCTTCCCACTCCTCTCCCACGGGAATAAAACGGAATAGTAAGAGGTGAATGAGTGTGTGTTGGCTCCAGTACCGCACACCTTCTGTTATATATATATACATGCATATTATTATGATTATTGAAAATGCAACCAACAACAATCTTACTGTCAATTTTGCCAACTTCGATTTTTATCCTAATTTCATTTTATCCTAAGAACAAAATGACTTCATATGTTAAGGAAGTTACTTACATAATCTGAAGGCCAAGAAACACTAGCTCCAGTAGTATCTCCAACAGTTTTGAAACGTGTAGAAGCTACAGGCAGTGGTTTATCTCGAATTATTGGCACAGTAACACATACTTCACAATTATGAGGTCCCAATTGAATGCCCTTTACTTTTGACAGCAGGTTCTTACTCAAAAGCATTCTTCGGGCTACTATGACATCCGACATCCTAAGACTTAACAACAAAACTTCATTCATGCGCTGTTAAAACGAAGTAAATATTTAAGCATCAGCATCCCAATATCTTTTATTCCATTCTCACCTACCAAAAATAACCTAAGTTTCATGATACAAGATATGATAAAAATGGACGAGTAATCATGTACATCAGGTAGTGAAATTGCCCGTTTCTACATTATATGAAAGTTTCTAATACCTGTTGCCTTTTCATGGGTTCAGAACGAGCACTAAATCGATAAGGTGGCATAGGTTCCGGGTGAGGATTGTACCCATCATTCATCTAGGCCTACCAAAAAATAAGTTAAGCAAAATGATACAAATGTAAGGTACATCTTGAGATTTTAGTATTTAGCAATGTAAGTTACCTGATGAGTATTCATAGGATTAGTTTGAGGTGTCCATTACTCAGTATGAACAGGCTGGTTTTGCTCATCTCTAGCATCCATTCGGCCTTTCAATTGGATTAGCAATTGTTTCATTCCATGCATTTCTTCTTCAGAACCCTTTTGAATACTTCTTCAAAGTAAGAAATTTGTATGAACTCTTGTGGGCATTGCAATATTTCTTTTATCAATATTGTACGAGTGCAATCAGTATTGTCTCATACTTTGATGTTCCTATTTTTATTTTTTTTTGCTAGTTGGTGTCATGAAACCGACCGGTTATTTGTTGACTGCTTTTGTGTGGTTATTCAGTTAGATGGCGGGAAGAACTTCAGTAACATCAAACAGTCGAAGAGGTCAGTGAGATTGTTCATCGTCTGGCTGGCCCGGTTTCATCCAGCTGTTGAGGTTAATCTTCGCGTCTGATACTCAGAAAGTAGGACGAGGTTGGTGGATTCCATTCTCGAGAGTTTGAGCATGTGAAGTTCTGCTCGTAGTGCCTTAGACGCAGTCCGTCACATCATCAAGGACTGTGACATGGCGATTGGCAAACTGGAAAGCAAGGAGTCCGAAATCGAGGGTCTTGCTGATGCCTTTATCCGTTTAAGTAGAAATGGCTTTCAACAGCCTGCTGGAGGAGTTGTTAAAAGCCAAGGAGAGTGTTGAAAAGAGGGTGGCGGCGCTTTAAACAAACAAATGGGGACACGAGGGGCATTAGGGCTGCAAATGAACCGAGCCGTTCGTGAGCAAGTTCGGGTTCGGCTCGTTAAGAGCTCGGCTCGTGCTCGTTCGTTTAGTAAACGAACCGAGCCTGAGCACAATTTTTAGGCTCGTTTAGTAAACAAGCCGAGCTTAAACATTACTAAGCTCGGTTCATCAAGCTCATGAAGAGACTCGTCTAAGTTAAATAGTAAAATTATATCATATTTGACAAAAGAAAGTATTCAAATTGAACAAATTATGAAGATTATTGTGAAAAGATTATAGAAATTAGGCGGTTATAACATAAAATTCATTCATAAAAAATTATACTAGTGAAAATATGTTAAAACAGACATGCAACAACTCAATCCAGACAACTATTAGGAAGATTAATATATGATGCACTGAAATGAGTCGTTCGTGAACAAGCTCGGGCTCGACTCGTTAAATCTGGCGTTCGGCTCAGGCTCGTTCGTTAAGCAAATGAGCCGAGCTTGAACACATTTTTAGGCTCGTTTAGTAAATGAACCGAGCTTGAACATTCCAAAGCTCGGCTCGGCTCGGTTCGTTTGCAGCCCTAAGGGGCATAGCCGGAGAGCAAGAAACAAATGAAAAACGATGTCGAACAAATAAGGACAACTTCACTTATACCCCCTGCAAGTCCATTTCAATTCTGGTATATATATATATATGTGTGTGTGTGTTTGTATTTACAATATCTATATCTATTGATGTAACTCATAAAAACAAAGGAGAAAATACAACCCATTTTGATTTGAAATAACAGGTGATTTTTGGTTTCTTACTAGGGGTGCAACTTGGGGCAGCCCAAACCGAATCCAGCTTCCGGTCAGACCCGACCAGCTTAAAAGAAGATCCTGGTTGGGTTTCGACCCGAATCCGAATAAACGAGTATGGTTAGGTCATCCGGTTGACTTTTTTTAATATTATTTATATAAAAAAGTTATTTATATATATATATATACATCCTTTAGGCTGGAGCAGGTTCAGGTCGTTAATTTTTATTTTTATTTTTTCCAAATTTCAAATTTCAAAGATAAAAGGCAATAGAAAGATAATGAATATCCATAACACCATTTTATATTCCTAAATAGTCCTCAAGCTATTACAATGTTCAATCAATACAACCACCTCAACTTGAATCCAATCATACACATATCATAGTGTGTACATACATATATATACTTGATTTCAATGTATGGTTTTAAATTAGCTAAACCCAAATATAATGGCTTTGATGGATATATACATGTAGAGAGAGAAATAATGGATATATATAAAGAGAGAGATCTGGTGTATATATAGAGAGTGAGATTTGATATAAATACATATATAGAGAGAAATCTGGTGTATATATAGATATATATCTTGATTTTGATTTTGATGATTGGAATTATCTAAAGGATATCTAATATATATATATATATATAGAGAGAGAGAGAGACTGACCCCATTTTGTAGAAGAGAAACGCAGTTAAAGAGATAAGAGCTTAGGTCTAGTAGTTGAATGGCTTTATATCAGCCATCAGATTTACTATAGAACGGTTCAGATCGAATTTACTATTCAATTCGGGTTTAGGGTTGGGTTGGGTTCAAACCCGAACCTAACCCGAATTAAACATTAGCCTGATCGAACCCAACCCGCGCAGGCTCGAACCCAACCCGAGCCTGAAATTTTCAGACTGGACCAGGGTTGGGCTGCCCGCCCAACTTGCAGCCCAATTTCTAACTTCTTTCCTCTCAAGCGACTGATTGGAAGTTCTGGGCGGAAAAGGGTTCATATATGGTATGGGGGTGTGTTTAGAGAGGGTGTTGGAACCAATTTCGGACTGACCCAACTTTGAGAGCAAAATGGTGTTGCTTCTCGTTCTGTATAAGAAATTTATTAATTGATTTTCTTTAAATGTTTTAATTGAGAAAATATAGATGCTTCGTGTGCGCGCAATTGTAGACACTACCAATTATTTTAATTTAAAACTTTAGGATATGATTACACTCATTATTTCTTTTCTCTCTTTTCATTTTTGTCTTTTCTTTTCTCATAATGGAAAAAAACAACCTCAGCTGTAATAGATAATTAAGTTTCATGGATGCACCTTTACGCTCGTATAAATATGGTCTAGAAATTTAAAACACTGTAGAGACCAGAGATATGAATATGACATGAATAAGTACGACAATATAATAAATTTGACCAAAAATGATGTAGTTATATCTAATAAATATGACAATAAAAAGAAAACAAATTATATACAAATTTCTTGCAGGAAGCTTTTTCATATATATAGATATAAACATATAATATTCAGACTGATTATATGTGAAAGACAACAAATACAATGCAACATTCTTACATAAGAAAAGAACAATCCTGAAATGTTGAAAATTTACATCATTTTTTTCCGTCTCAACTCTTTCTTGTGAGTGGTTTCCTCCTCGCAACAAGTAAACCTAGAATTGAGGGGTGGGGAATTACAATTAATACATGAATTAACCTAGCATCACAATAACGAGCAAGTATAACTAGTCGATAGTGGAAATAAGAAGAGCTTGAACAAAAGAGAAATTCACTACCTGAGGACTGGGGAGACATATTACCCACGGGGAGAGGAGCTGTTATGCAAACCTATACAACAACCACATGTTTCCCATAAGTTTTCAAGGGCTTGTCCCAAATTTACATCTGATAAAAGTAATTTAGCTAGCAGTTTCTTGAAATTTTCCATGATAAGATAATTAGTAATAAGTTCTATATTTGCTCTTCTTTTCAGAGGTGATCCTCAATTTAAAAACAACCATTTCCACTGGGAAATTTTAAGAAGAAGAAAATTTAATTAGTTTTAACAAAATCAGACCACAAAAATTCAGAAATTAGATTTTCCAATTCTTTCAACTGTTCTCCTTTTGTTAAGGGGGAAAAAACAAAAAAAAAATGAAGAAGAAGAAAGTAGATAAAAACGTGATCTAAGATCTAACCTCTCTATAGAATAAAAATCAACCTAGTTTTACTTCTTTTTTTTCATGAAAAATAAGATCTATGTGTATAAATATGAAATAAAAGAAAGAAAGTAAAAATAATCTGATATCTAATTTCTCTTAATAGAAAAAAGAAATCAACCAAGTTTTACTCTTTTTTTTTTTTTTTTGTAAAGTAACTAAGATCTATTTTCTCTCTCTCTATATGTATAAATATGAAGAAAAGAAAAAGAAAGACATGATCTAAGATCTAATTTGTTTGTATAAAAAAAAAATCACCAAATTTTACTCACTTTTTTTTCGTGGAAGTAACAGATATATTCTGTCTATATATTTGAGTCTGTGTATCTAAGAAACACATATAATTAGAATAAAATTTAAAGGGTAATTTGCAGTCAGACCCTCTAAGGTTTTGGTCAATTGCAATTAGTGGCTGGTCAACGGAATTTTGGTTCCAAAACCCCCTGAGGTTTCAATTTCGTTGCAATGACACCCCCTGGGCTGGTGAAATGACTAACATGCCCTTTAATTGTCTCACTTATTACATTAGGGTAATATATAAAGTGTGAAATTACCCATATGCCCAAACATTTCACCCCCTTTGAAATTATTAATTACACTTCCACCCCTTATTACAAAATATATATATATTACAAAAATTACAATTTGATTTTTTTATAAAATTCGAAATAAACACATAAAATTCATAAACAATTTTTTATTCAACACTTATTTTTTTCTCTCTCTACCACTTTCCTCTCTCCATCACTATCACTTTTCCTCTCTACAAATAAATATAAAATAAAATTTGAAATTAAATATATTAATATTTTAATCAAAATTATATAAAATAAAATTCAAAATAAAAAAATTAATCGATTAACTATACCGATTAAAGGGTCCCTTGGTACCCAAATTTAGGGGTGCACACGGTCCGGTTCGCTTCCAATTCTGACCGAAAGTGGAATCGAACAGATACTTTCAGTTCCTTAAAAATGAGAATCGGAACCGAACCGTTAATTTTGATCTAAATATTAATATATTTAATTTTGATTAAAATATTTTAATAAAGTATCGGTTCAATTCCGATTTCGGTCACCATCGTGGGGCATGTGTTGCCATCGTGGCCATTGAAATAGCTCTGCAGAGAGCTAGAGAAGATCCGTTACCTTGGCTAATGATTCTGAGGCTTGTCCACTTAAACTTCAGTCACACTTTTTATATATATATATATATTTGAATTTTATATATTTTTTCGAATTTTATATGTTTTTCGAATTTTATATATTGTTCACGAATTTTATATATTTATTTCGAATTTTATATGTTTTTTCAAATTTTATATATTGTTTCAAATTTTATATTTTTTTTTGAATTTTATATATTTTTTCAAATTTTATATATTTTTTATAAATTATATATATTTTTTCGAATTTTATATGTTTGTTTCGAATTTTATGTGTTTATTTCGAATTTTATATATAAAAAAATCAAATTGTAATTTTCATAATATATATATTTTGTAATATGGGGTGAAAGTGTAATTAGTAATTTCAGAGGGGGTGAAGTGTTTGGGCATATGGGTAATTTCACACTTCATATATTATCCTAATGTAATAAGTGAGACAATTAAAGGACATGCTAGTCATTTCACCAGCCCACCAGCCCAGGGGGTGTCATTGCAACGAAATTGAAATCTCAGGAAATTTTGGGAGCGAAATTGCGTTGACCAACCACTGATTGCAATTGACCGAAATCTTATGGGGTCTGACTGCAAATTACCCAAATTTAAAAGAGGTAGAGAGAAGGCAGAGTAGTACTAATATGAGAGAGAGAGTTCATGAAATCATATTACATACACATATACATACACACACATGTATATATATACACGGACAAACATATGAAAATGTATAAGGAACAAATTAAGGGGAGAGAGAGAGAGGAATGACCTTGGAAGATGAACTGTTGTCTCTTGCTCGTTTCCTGGGAGGGAGAAAGTTTGTAGAGGGAGGGAGAGAGAAAGTGGGAGGCGACTGAGGACTGCTGGTTCTCTAAACAAAGAATGTTGTTAGGGTTTTTTTATAGCCGGTTGATGACAGATCTGCTCGCTGTTAATTCAATAGCTTCATTAATTTCATCACCTAACAAGTAAAAAGATTCAAAAGAATAATCAATGTCGCAATTTAATTCATTAAAAATTTGGAAGTATACTGATATAGTCAACAATATTAATTGGCAAGCATAAAGAAATTGTTCTCATGGCTAAATTTAAAGTTCATTTTCTAAAGTTTCCAAATTCAATTTTTAATTTTTTACGTATATATGTATATGCATAGGTGTGTATATATTTCCAAAATTCAATTTTTTTTTTTTTTTCCTCCCTTTCTTTTCCCACCACAGCTTTCTTCCCTCCCTCACTAGGATTTGAAGGATATTTATGAGTGTAAGCAATGATAACAGTGCTCTTATTTGACCAAGTAGGTGTCTTATTAATTGAATGTCTTTAGTGACTTATTCTTCTTAACAGATTTAATTTGATTCGTGGGATCTCAATGACACAAAAGCCTGAGCGAGAAGCAAACCAAACATGATTAAAGTCCATAATAGCAATTGTTTATTAATTTATAGTGTATTCTCAATAATGTAAATTATCATCTCTTTATTTTAGTTTCTAGATAATTACTCACCTTTGTAAGTATTTTATTCCTAATTCTATTTTCAGTTTCATTGCATGTTTTATGTAATAGTTTTCTAATATATCTAGATAATTACTCACCTTTACAAGAATTGTCTTTATATTATCACAGTTTCGCCCCTTCATTTTCCTTTGAAAGTATGAACTATGAACAAAAAATATCGACAATGTTTATCTTAGGCAATGTAAGTAGGAAGTTCCTACTTATATCACAAGTGACCCAATTAAAAATAAATATTTGTTTATGAAATTAAATTAATTATTTACAACTTAGATTTTCTCTTTGCGACGCGAGAGGAGAGGAAGACCCAAAAAAGTTTCGTCTCGAAAAGATACATAACCACTAACTCGTATTTTTTAGTTAATGCTTCAAGATATCCTTTTTTTTCTAATTAGGTTGTATTTTCTATTTGGACTTTAAGGGGAAAAAAATTAACTGTAATTTTTTTTGTTAAAATATGGTAATTCATCTTATTTTTATAATTATTTGATATTTACACATATTTTATTCATATAACCATTAGAAAGCTCTTTTGATCTCCCTCCTACACATAACAATCATTAGTAAATTTCATTGATGGTACTACTATTAAAGTCAAAGTTATATTTAATTATTTTATACATTATTTATTTTTTTGTATATAATAAATATTACAAAATTCCAATAAACTATACTACTCAAAAAAATCAACTATATTTTTATTTTTCCATACTGTTTTTATTTAGTTTCCTTGGTTATTTATATAATTATAACTACTTATTTATTTAATATTTATACATATATTTCTTTATTTAACCATTATCAAAATCTTTAGAGCTCCCCACTAAATATGCTTAAATTTATTTATTTGTAACTATATGAAGCAAAAACCAACAGTGATTATACCATTTTCTCCTGAACATAATGTTTTTACAGCATCAGAAAATGCTATATAAATTAACAACACTAAAATTAAGTACGAGGAGAATTTCAATACAAAATACTATGGAGGAACCTTAGATGAGGACGCAATCCCATCTCTATTAAGATTATCATCTATCCAATAGAGCAGATCACTGTATTGTCGACTTCATGGATCCAGTGATTCCGCTTTTGGAGTGTTGAATTTCCAATTCTCGTCTCATATAAATTCCTTACCTCCGGAAAAATAAGACTTTTATGGTAATTTGAACTCTTTTTCAAGAAAATGTCCTGGAAAACGTATTTGAAATTAGCAATCGAACCTAATTGAGATAAAATAGAATATATGTGTGTGTATATATATATATGTATGTATGATAAGCTTATGGTGATGTTGACATTGTGGAGAGCGTGAGGGACACGGCCTTATTGGAATTGTTCGCTACACCGTTGTTTTTGTATGGGTATTATCGTAGTTGTATTTTTTGGTGCACCAATTTTTGGGTGACGAGTAATTGATTAAATTTAAAAAGTAATGGTATAGTTACTATATACCAATTTTTTATAATCCTGGAGGGAAATTAACATACATGTCTATGTGTTATAGTTACTCCTCCGTCCCACAATAGTTGTCCAATTTAAACTTTTTAACATTTTATTGATTTAGGTTAATTAGTGTGCAATTATCAATTTTGTTCTTAATGATATAGTATTATGGTGGGGTTCGGTATTTATTTAGTTATGAAAGAAGGGTAGTTGGGAAAAGTAGAAGGTTAAATTGCATTGGAATTCGAACTGAACAAATATTTTGGGACAAGTAAAATTGCAATAGTAGACAACTAATATGTGACAGAGATAATATTACTTATTAGCTCAGCCAGATAAATTTTTATACCTACTCTTGTACATGTAAGGTGTCACACTCAATTTGAGGGGTAAGAGATTCAATGCTAAATCTTTAGGCATATATATAAAAAAAATACAAAACTTCAAGATATAAGGCTACGTTTGGTATGTAAGAATGAAATGGAATGTAATGAAATGAAAATAGGAATTAAATCAAAATGGGAATGGAATGATCATTTTCATTATATTGTTTGGTTGAAAATACGAAGTACATTAGGAATGAAATGAATTTAAAAGGAAATTTTACAAAACTATCCATTTATAGTAATAAATACATTATTCTACAAAAATAATACTATTTTACAATTTTTTTAAAATGAAATTGTAAAAGGTAACAAAAATAAAATTGTGGTGGTGGAGGTGGTGGCAGCGGCGGCGGCGGACGTGGTGGGCGGCGATGGCGGTGGCGGTGGTAGAAGTTGATAATAGTGGCGCAATGTAGTGATTGAGAGGGTTAATTTAGTAATTTTATATTGGGTATTTTACAGATACCTCCCCTGAGGTTTGACCTTATATCAGGGACCTCCCTTGGGGTTTCAAATATATCACTGACCTTCCTTAAAAAACAAACGTTATATCACATACCCCCCAAACTAACAGTCAAAGCTGGTCAATGGTGGTTTCAGCTGATGTCACCATGATACTTTCAAAAAACCCCTCAGTACCTAAAATACCCCTGAGTACTTGAAATGACCTATATATCCTTGAGTATGACCTATGAAATGTCGCAAATACCCCTCCCTCCCAAAACTAGTCGTTAAGGCTTGTTTGGATTCACACATATATATATAACCTGCATGTATATATATATACAGAGCTTGTGGCTTCCATTTCCAGCCGTTTCTCCTATATAAAGCTTGTGTTTTGAGCCCAATTTCAGTCATTTCTTCTCCATTTTGACCTCCATAATGTTTGCAAACTCAAGATCTGGTGGTTTTCATGAGTTGAGATACAAAGATGTGTGATGTCAATACAGAGGCAACCCCAAAGCTGATATCAAAGTTACAGGGTCAAATTCCAGAGGCAACAAAGGTAAGTTGTATTATGTTTGTGCTCTTAGACATTATGGGTTTTGGGATTGGTGCAATCCACTCAACGAAGGAAATGATGAGGTTGATTCTGCAAGAAAATAAGATCTTGAGTTGATGATGATGATTATGAGGTCTGAGATTGATGAGTTAAAGATTAAACTGCAGAAGGTTGAGAAAGAAAAGGGATGTCTGACTTCTTTTATGACTGTTGTGGTTGTATTTGTGATAGTGTCATGTATTTTAGGGTGTATGGCATGATTCTAGTAATGGATGTAATGTTAGCTTGACAATGTTAGTTAGTTTATGTAATGGATGTAATGGTAGTTTATGTAATGTTTATTTATGTAATGGATGTCAATCTATGAGTTTGATGACATTAACATTCAATTCAAAACATTAGAAACTGAAACCATTCAAAACATTAGCTTTCAAGGCATTAACATTCCAAACATTACCTTTCAAAACATTAGCTTTCAAATATGCCCAAATATTGGCTCAATGTCATACAAAACATGCCAAATTTAGCTCAATGTCATACAAAACATGCCAAACTTGGCTCAATGTCATTCAATACATTTTTATATATTTTGTCAAAATAACAAGCCATAACATGGCTTAATATACATCATTTTCAATCCCAATCTAATTCACCAAAACATTCCCATTTTAATCCTTGCCCCCTCTAAGTGGCTTAAATTTACTTCTCATTGGCCTGGTTTCAGTTTAAAGTGGTTGCAGATTGGTTGTTGCCCCTTGTACTGGTTGGCTCATGCTGCCACTTCCAAGGCCAGTGTTGCTTCCACCTCCAACTGCAATGGTTGTTGCCCCTTGTACTGGTTGGCTTATGCTGCCACCTCCAACTCCAACTCTAGTGTTGTTTCCACCTCGACCTCCAACACTGTCATTTGAGGGTCCCTACATATACATGCATAAACATAAGCTTATGTGCATAAACAATATTGAAGTTTAAAATATTAAACTAATATATACCTCTTTTCCAGCTTTGCATTTTCTTGAATTATGTATTGTTCCCCCACATTTAGAACAATGAAGAGTGTTACTCTTCCTTGCATCATTGATCCCTGCTGTTGGTTCATCTGGTGCTCTAACCCTTACTCCCCTTAGTCTGCCTACACCTCTTCTAATATCTGGTGGGTCACCTGGATTACAATCCATAGGGGTCCACATCTTTTGATCACTCAGAGGGTGTATGATATAGGCATAGCTTCCCAAATAAGGTTGGATGTAAAAACATAGCTCACAGTACAACTCTATGTCAGCTCTATTGTGTGTTATTACAGTAGTGGCATGCTTGCATGGTATTCTAGATATTTGCCATGCATTACAATCACAAAACTTGTCTCTAAGCTTCACTACATGCTTTCCTCCTACACTAACCACCTCAAAATCATCTTGCCCTGCAGGTATAACATTGCATCCTCTTGATTCTTCAATCAACTTGTTCAGTCTCTTTCTTATGTTTGGGGTTACCAAACTAGTCCAAGTTTTACTACTTTTATTTCTCATATAAATTCTTTTCATAAGCTTGTTTCTGATGCCATCAAGTAGGCCAATAATATGCTTTAATCTAAGCTTACCCACCCAATTGTTGAAGTCACTGAAGTTGTTTGTGACATGGTCACTCTTCACTAGGCCAGAGAAAACAGGCCTAGGCCATTTGTACACATCAATCTTTAATATCCAGTTATAAGCATCTTTTGAAACCCCCTTCATCTCACTCATTGAATTGAGATGCATGATGGATTTGATTTTGTAAGACAGTCTTGACCTATAAGCTCATGCACATGATCTCTATAGTTTCATTTATGAGTATATAAGGTATTATCTCGAAAAAATAATATATATTGAGAAAAAAAATGTATAGAATTGTGTAAACATTCTCCTCAATCCGCAAATCAAATATGAAAATGTGGAGAATGGCGTACTAAAAAGAAAAATATAGAGTGGAAAAAGTAAATAGGAGAAGAAAACCTTCTCCAAGAAAAGAAAGAAAAAATATATATATGTGAGGAAAAAGAAAAAAGAAAGAGGAAAGCCCTCTTCAAAATAGAAAAAAAAAGAAGAGAAATACTATAAATGGGTGTAAATGTGCTATAGAGAAAGTTCACAAAATACGGAAGACTGTTGGCTCTAGAAATAAAGATTAACTAAGTTTAGTCACTAGTGGAGACCATTCTTGACTCTAATCTAAGATAATTATTGTTTTGGAAAAGTAGAATTTATTTGTTTGCATTTATTCTTATAGATTATATCATCTCCTAGTCAATAAACAAGTTTATTTATGAATATGTGCTAATTAAATATTATAAAGAAGTTGTGGGTAGTCTATTTAACCCTCACGAGACTTCATTCGTCCACTAGGATTTCTCCTAGGGTTTTAAAAGGCTTGTTACACGTGCTAAGTATAATCGTCTTCCCTCATGAAACAAAGTGGTTAGTTTTTATTTTTTATTTATTTTTACTCTTCATGATTTCTTTGATTCTTTATTGCTAAGGGACTAACAATGTTTAAGTTTGGGGGCTTGATAAGACCAGAATAGTTGGTATTCTGGGCGTTAATATACCTCTTGTTAGTCTCTTTATTCTATTAATTTGGTATTTTTATGCAAGTTGCGTGTTAAGTGTGTTTTCATGGCTTTAATGCAAAAATGTGTTAATTCGGGGTTCTTAGCAAGTATGCGGAATTCAGAGCAACACTTAGAAGATACTTGCACTCGAAAATCAGAAAAGTACAAGTCAGTGAAGCAAGGTACAAGTGGCGGAAGCATTAAATTCGGGGATTAAATAAATATTAAAATCCAAGAGCCACCGATCGATCGCTGAGGCTTTTCGATCGTTCGGAATACGCCATCTTAGAATCTATGCGAACATATATTGCAGAATTCTGACTTTGTGTACAAGTATATAGCGGGGCAAAACCGTCTATTCAACACCATTTCTTAGCCCTTAAGTTCTCTTGGAGTGCAAGCAAAGAACATATCATATCTGCACCAAATTTTGTCTATAAATACGGGTAGAAGTCATGAAGAAAAGATATCTCTGATATCTTGAAAATATTTTTGTATTATCTCAAGAACGTATCATTGTTCATAAAAAACCTCTCTTTTTTAAAGAGGTTTCCTTCCTCAAGAACCAACCATCCAATCATGAAGACGGTGGCTTCATCAACAATGGAGTCTCCCATTTCCATGAACGGCTAGTCGGTATCTAGGGTTTCCAATGAAACCCTGGCCGAGTAATGTAGTCTTTTATTTATTTTTATTGCAAAGAGGGGAATCTGTTGAAGGGCACTCATATGATGATTATGTAGTGAAAGAACGAACAAGACTACCTAAATAAGATTTATTTATTAATTCTTTACTTAAGTTGAGACTGAATTAATCATTTATCTCGAACAACTGTGTTTTATCAACGGGGCAAGAAATTCCGTGATTTAATAACGGTTTCTACATAATGGTACTTATTTGGCATGATAAAGTCTTAGGTTTACACAGTCCATGACTAGAGAAGATGATTGTTAGCGTGCTTTTTAATTTCATGTTTTAGGAGTAGTTGTAGTATAGATGCATACAACAGTCATACTAATCGAAGATGGATTGTAGCGAATACGGACCGATTGCATCCTTTTTGGGACTAGGCAACTGCTTGTAGCATTACTAGTCTGATTCATATGAGTTGTACCGCCCTCTTGCAATAATATAATTAAAGGACTATGTTATAAGGCTAGTGGTGGAGTTGGAATTCAACCTTAGACTTGTTTATCTTGAGTGAAACCAAAAATATTTATCTTTATTTTATTTTATATTTAGTAGTTAAATATAACAAACCAATCAAACAAATTTTATAAATATAATTCAATTTGCTACTTTATAATTATTTGAAATACAAATTTGATCTATGTGGTTCAATACCCTCTCTACCCAACTATACTATATACTACTCGCGTACTTTCGACTGAGATGTTAAAATTAAATCGTGTTAATTCCTTATTTTTTACATTATTATTTTCACACGTCTGGAACCAATACGTCTATTGGGGTCACCTTTGTCAGGTCCTGAGTATTGGATAATGCCATGTTGGCTAAGTGGTCTACATTCTCATTCTATTTCTCTTTGTATTTGGGACCTTTTTGCCCCTCCTCCTCTGGTTTGGTCCATTTATTTAAATTCTTCATGGTGACTGCGTAGCATTTTTTTGCTGCCACCTGATCCCCTGGAATATCAATCACATCAACCCCATTTGGGTCTAGGCATCTCATGACTTGATGGAAGGTTGGGGGACCCCCTGCATCCTGTGAATCCAGCCCCTACCCATCAAGAGGTTATGTGATGGCTTGACGTCCACCACCACAAAGCTTTCTCTAGAGCTTTCCTAGTCGCCTACCTGCCGACCGCCATAACGTGAATATTACTCAGTACTCCATAAGAGGGAAATTAAAGCAGAATTCGCTCGGATATTGACCTATTTAATTAAATATATCAAATAAACGTGTTATGCGCATATTAAAAAAAAATAAAAAATTTTTGTTTAAACAAACTTGTCAAGCTCATGTCGATCGATCTAGATACTCACGACATGTAAGCCCACACAAATTGTAGACATTGGGTCAAAGCGCATGAATAATCCTTATGGTCGAAAATAAAAATTAAAGTGAATACAAAAATTCAAGGTTAATTTCATTTACATCCTCTCAGATTTATTTTAATTTCAATCACACCCTTTTAGGTTTGAGATTCTCATTATTTACACCTTCTGACCACTTTTGGGACTAAAATGCCCTTACCCAAACACACACTATTCCTATTCCCAAACACCCACTATCTCTATTCCTAAAAATATATACAAAATTCGAAAAATATATATAAAATTCAAAAAATATATATAATTCGACAAATATATATAAAATTCGAAAAATATATATAATTCGAAAATAATATATAAAATTTAAAAAATATATATATAATTCGAAAAATATATAAAAAATTCAAAAAAATATATAAAATTTGAAAAATATATATTAGATTCAAAAAATATATAAAATTCAAAAATAATATATAAAATTCGAAATATATATATATAATTCAAAAAATATATATAAAATTTGAAAACAATATATAAAATTCAAAAAATATATATGAAATTCAAAAATAATATATAAAATTCGAAAACAATATATAAAATTTGAAATATATATATATATATATATTTAATTGTTTTCGAAAAAATAAATGGTGAGGGTATACAAGACACAATAGAGAAAGGTAGTGTGAGGCTACAACACTTAAGTTCCAACCAATGGTATCAGGTGCACATATAAACAATGGAGACTTTGATTCTTTGAAGGCAAATGATGCAGTTGTCCCTCAATTACCTTTATTTCTGTACAACAACAAGCAAACACATAAGATATGTTGGCAATCTAAGTGGTCTAGATTGAATTTCTCAAGTGGCACAATCATGTGCTTCCCCATGATGGCTTGGAAAAATAATATATATATAAAATTGTTTTCGAAAAAATAAAATTTTATATATATATTTTTGAATTATATATATATATTTCGAATTATATATATATTTCGAATTTTATATATTATTTTCAAATTTTATATATTATTTTCAAATTTTATATATTGTTTTCGAATTTTATATATTATTTTTGAATTATATATATATATATTTTTTGAATTTTATATATATTTTTTCGAATTTGATATATATTTTTTAAATTTTATATATTATTTTTGAATTATATATATATTTTTAGGAATAAGGATAATGTGTGTTTGGGAATAGGGATAGTGGATGTTTGGGTAAGGGCATTTTAGTCCTAAAAGTGATCAGGGGTGTAAATGATGTGAATCTCAATCCTTAGGAGATATAATTAAAAATATTTAAATCCGAGGGGTGTGATTGAAATTAATGTAAACCTTAGGGGTGTAAATGAAACTAACCCAAAATTCCAATAAAGTAATAAAAGGGAGTCATTTTCTAAGGAAACTTCCTAGTTTGAAGACTTGAAAATGTGTGCATATTAATAACACACTTGCCCTTCCTCATTGAGTGGTGCAAATTGAAAGAGAGAAAAAAAAATCTAAATCAGGGCACATTCCAAAATTTCCACAGAAACAAAATTGACAAGAGCAAATTCATGCATCCACAAAGGGTTAGAAGTGAACAAGGGTTCAAATCTGTTCTTGTGGAAAATGGAAGAGTGAATTTTAGAAGAGGAAAAAAGTACGCAACATCACACGGGGTAAGTAAATTTGATTTTGGCTTAGTTGAATTTAAGAAATTGATATGCTCAGTCAATTCATTTATAATTGGATTAAATAATGTAACTGTATATTATCAAATAAAATTTTGTGTTTATATTAAAAATAACATGTTTAATTTAACTTGTTCGTGTTGATTCGTATAACAAGCTACCATAACACCATAACAAGGGTCTGTTTGGAAAGGGATTTGTCTGGTCTTGTTTTGTCTGATTTTGTCTGGTCTTGTCTGATCTTGTCTTGAATCTAAAATTCTGTTTGGTAAACGGTCTGGTTTGAGAAAACAAAAACTTTATATATATATTAGTTTATATATTATTTTATGTATATAACTTTATATATTATTAAATATATATATTTATAATATATTCTATATATTATTTTTTAATTTTATATATATTTATATATATATATTAATTTTGAATTTATATATTATTATATATATATTTAATATTATTTTATATACATTATTATAAATAATAATATATATTATTCAATATATTATTTATATATACATTATTTTTTAATTAATATATCTTTAATAATATTATTTTATATATATATTTAATAATATTATTTTATATATATTATTATAAAATAATAATATATATTATTCTATATATTATTAATATATATTATTTTTGAATTTTATATATTATTTTATATATATATTATTCTTGAATTTTATATATTATTCTATATATGTTATTTTTGAATTTATATATTATTTTTGTATATATTTAATATATATATATATATATATTTAATAATATTATTCTATATATATTATTACAAAATAAAAAATATATATTATTCTATATATGTTAATATATATTATTTTTTAATTATATATATATTTATATATATATACTATTTTTATATATATTTAATAATATTATTTTATTAATATTATTATAAAATAAAAAATATATATTATTCTATATATATTAATATATATTATTTTTTTAATTTTATATATATTTATATATATATATATTATTTATATATATATTTAATAATATTATTTTATTAATATTATTATAAAATAAAATATATATATTATTCTATATATATTAATATATATGTTATTTTTAATTTTATATATTATTTAATATATATTTAATAATATTATTTTATATTATTATTATAAAATAAAATTTATATATTATTCTATATATATTAATATATATTATTTTTTAATTTTATTTATATTTATATATATTATTTTTATATATATTTAATAATATTATTTTATATTATTATTATAAAATAAAATTATTAATATATATTATTCTATATATCTTAATATATATTATTTTTTAATTATATATATATATATATATATATAGGAGAGAGAGAGAAAAAAAGAAAGAAAAGTCAAAAAATGTGGGCTAAACCAAAAAAGACCAATTTTTTTTTGTCTTTCATCACTTACAAAAAGAAGGGTTTAGTTTTAATAGGTTTTGAAATGTTTTGTCTTAAAAACCTAAAACTAACTTACCCAAACATAAATTAATTTCTAAAACAAAAACAAAACAAAACAAAACCCCTAAAGACTAACAAACAAACATGCTCTAATTTACCAATACAAATTGTTGGTATTGTCTGGACAGGCATGAATAATCTTTGTGGAGGAAAACAAAGATCAATGGCAAAAGAGAGGAGAAAATAAAGGATTCACAAATTCACAATGGAGTCATGTTCTAAGGAAACTTCCATGTTTGAAGACTTTTGACTAGACCTATCTTCATGAACTACAGGCCTAGATTTTGATTATGCGAACTTGCTCAGACCAGAGGAGGTACAAATCAGTGCAAAGGTGCAGTGTTTTTATCTTTCTACGTGCCAGTGCGAGTGCCACCGGTACTAGGTTTCTATATGTTCAAGAAAGCTTCTATAAAGGAATCAAGGATAAAAAGCACAACAGAAAATTATATATAATGTTTGTTATAGTTCTGGTAGTTGCAGGTTACCTCTTAAGAATGCATTATTTTAACTACTACCATGGTTTTACTGTGTGATTTAGTTCTTAATATAGATCAGAATGTTGCTTGATTTATTAAAAAGAAAAAATTGAAATCATATGATTTTGTTTGTCCGACATTTTAACCAAACAAAAAATATATATTAGGGGAGAATGTGAGATGTTATATAACTTATCTGTCAAACAAACACCACCATGTGATTCTACATTTCGTCTCTCTTTTCCGTCTTCTCCTTTGCCTATGGCTATTTAGTACCATTAGTTCATTGCGATTTGAAGCGCAACAATGTCCTGCTAGATGAATGAACGAAATTTGTTGCCTGCTAGATGAATGAACGCCAGGTTACCGTGAGATTAATTGAAATGAACATTAGTTGCATGTTGTCAACAATTTTAATGCAACTGGAGGCAGAATTCTAGACTTCCTCTCCATTGTTACAACAGGGTTAGTAGTTGCAAATTTGTAACATTTAAATCTAAAGAAAGGTGAATACTGAAAATTGAAGGGAAAAAATGTGAAAATCATTGGTCACTCCAAAACTTCTACAAACACAAAATTGACAAAATCAAGAGTTTGAAGAGTCAAGAATGGAAAAACAAGAATTTGAGGCAAGGTGAAGAGTAAAATGGCATAAACAAAGTGTATGATTGATCGCTATAAAGTTATTACTCACCGTTAGGGACAAAATAAAAATAGAGAAACACACTTCCATACTAACTGAAGTTATTCCAAAGCTTTTTTTACGGCGTCTTCTCCCCTGCCCCTCTTTGTACTGTAATTATTTTTTCTGTTTATGTACAAAACATTCATCCAGGAAAAAAAAGAAAAGAAAAGGGTTAATCCTAGACCAAAAATTACGTTTGAGTTTTAAGTCACATCATAAGGAAAATAAATTAAAAAAAATAAAAAATGGTACCTAGTCTTTCGTAGACCCCACTAGTATTTAACCAGAATTGCTAAAGAGAAAGGGACAGAGATATTAAATTCACCATATTAATACCACTCTTGGCCTTGCTCTTTTGATACCACCTTAGTGATGGAGAAAAGTTGCTCCATTGTTTGTGTCACTTGTGTAGTATTGTTGGTTTGCTCGGCTGTAAGTACTAGTAGGACTGTAACCAACATCACCACTGATCAATCTGCTCTTCTTGCATTGAAATCCCATATCACCATTGACCACGATACTTTTGCCAAAAATTGGAGCACCTCAACCTCCCCTTGCAACTGGATTGGTGTCCGTTGCAGCACTCGTCACCACAGAGTCGCGGCTTTAAACCTTTCTCACATGGGCATAAGAGGCACCCTCCCTCCACAAATAGGGAACCTCTCCTTTCTAACCTCGCTGAAAATCGAAAACAATAGTTTCTATGGCGATATCCCCAAAGAGATAGGTCATTTGCGCCGACTGCAATTCATCAGTTTCAGTTTCAATTACTTCACAGGAAGCATTCCACAAGAAATTGGAAAGCTTTCTAATTTGAAGTTTTTGTACATGGGAGATAACTGGCTTTCAGGCTCCATACCTGCCTCCATTTTCAACATCTCCTCACTGGAAGAAATTGGTTTCACCAATAATAGCTTGTCAGGCAATCTTCCAGCAAATATGTGCTATCATCTTCGAAAACTCTACGGACTCTATCTCTCCGACAATCAATTCAATGGCCGAATTCCTTCCACTTTACATGAATGCTCGGAACTTCAATACCTGTCATTGTCATATAACAATTTCAGTGGAACAATACCAAGAGAGATTGGGAACTTAACCATCCTAAAACAGCTATATCTTGGCGGAAACAACTTGAAAGGTACAACATAAACATTTTATGTTAATCGTGTATTTACATTTGTGCACAAGAGAGAAATTTTTTTTTTTTCTAAATAGAACATGCAGATTAGTCATGTCCAAATATCACAGGCTTGTCTTTGAGTTGTGACGGGTCCAACCATTAAATATGTAATCCTAGTTTTGTAACATGGCCTCATCTTATATGCTATGTTGGAAAGCTGCTTCGTTCTAGTATAATTATTTTCAAAATCTTTAATTTAGAAAGTAAAAGTGCCTAAAAAACACTGAACTGTCGCCAACTTGGACTAAACTCCCCTTTTATAAGTGAGCATTTTAGTCTCCAGAGTTAACTTTCCGTTAAAAAGCGATACAAAAATACTAAAATAACCCACTATTTAATTAGTTATTAAAATTGTAAAATATCAATAATGTTTGCCTGAGTCTTTATATATCTAAGTCTTCTTATACACACACACATATATATATATATATATATATATATATATACACACACCTTTAGGGGAACAAATTTATTAAGAGACAGCGTGATTTGTGATATTTATTTTATTAAATATCATATATGCCCCCACAAAAATTATGATTATAAAAATTTACCTCCACTAAAATTAGGATAAAGCTCTATATATGATTTAGGGTTAAACATTTTAGGTACTTCCTACCCTTGCAAGTTTGTGACTTAAATAAATTAGGAGAATAGGAGAGTACGAGTAATAGAGTGCATATCAGTAATTTACATTGTTAATATATATTTTTTTTAACTTCAATAACTAATTATATAGTGGGGTTATTTTAGTATTTTTGTATCACTTTGAAAGGAAAATTGAATTGATATGGATTTTAAGTATTGGAACTATAATACTTATGAAACCTTAAAATATTAATATAGATGTTTGAGAGACCTAAGTTTATTCAGAAATAAGTTGTATCGTGCAAAAGCTTTTCCTAGTTTAAGTATTGGAACTATAATATATAAGGTTTGAACATATTTCGATAGGTTTCCTAATGTTGGGGAAGAACATATAATAAGGAGAGGGGTAGTTTCGTCATTAAATATGTGTATAGGCTTCAACAACTCAACTCAAAGTGTATTTTGGGCATAAAATATCAACTTAAAGGCTCATGTGGCCTATTTACTAACACCATTGACTGATTGGTAACACCATTGACCGATTGGTAACGGAATGGGGGCTCTGTGTAGCCCGAAAAAAGTACAAGGGCAAAATGACACAACAGGGGGTGTTTGTTAAAACCTTGAAGCCATAGGGGATTTTCTCTTAATAGCCCTAAAACTAATTTTATTATATCCTATGCCATTTTTGACACTAAAAATCAACTACATCCAAATTCCTAAATAGAAAGTTAAACTAGAGTGTATTCACAACAACTACCTGTTCCAAGTCATATTTTACACTGATTGGTGTAGGATCGCGCATGGATTGAATTCGTTGATCCGCATCCTACATGACTTAAAATAAAATTCAAAACTACAATTTGATTCGACATATTTTAATAATGAAATTTGCCAATTACAAATATTTAACCTCACAAAATATCTCGGAAGGAATTATTTAGGTTTGTCATATATATGGGGATTCCCTTCAATACCCTGTAAATGAAAAAGGGGGACAAAACAGTCCACTTAAAATAAGTTGTACAGATTAGTCATGTTCAAATAGATATCGGATGTTTGGTCTATACTCTATAGTTACACGTTATGTACAAGCTATGTTGGAAATCAACTTTAGTTAGATATATATTGTCAAACAATATTAATTTAATAAGCATATATTCGGGACACAAGAAGAAGGTTGATTTGTTAGTTTATGTGTATCTTTGTAGGTAAAATTCCTCAACAAATGGGAAATCTTCATAATTTGAAGAACCTGACAATCGAGAGTGCAGGCCTCACTGGCAGCATACCAAGAGAAATTGGAAACTCTACATCTCTACTGGAATTATATTTGTACGACAATGCTTTGACAGGTACCTCCTAATTATTTACTTTTTCTGTGAAGAAGTGACTTCCTTGCTAAAATGTACATGAGATATTCATCCTAATATAAAGATGCCTACATTTATCTTTTTTATACATTTTTGCAGGTTTAATGCCACCAGAGATTGGTAACCTTTGTGATCTGGACCTGTTAGTATTAGGTATGAATAACTTAACAGGTCTTATTCCAACATCATTGTTCAACATGTCAAAATTACGATTACTCTCATTGGAGCTCAATATTCATCTTTCAGGCATGCTTCCCTCAAAAATTAGGTTATCCAATCTTGAAGGATTATACCTTGGTGGAAATAACCTCCACGGAATTATCCCCCACTCTATCTCAAACATTTCAAGACTCAATACTTTAGACCTTACCTACAATAGATTCAGCCATTCACTGCCCAACTCATTTGGCAACTTAGAACTCCTCGAGATTCTACAACTAGGAGAAAACAATTTGAAAAGTGAATCTTCAAATTCTGAATTAAGCATTATAACTTCCTTGACAAATTGTAAGCATCTAAGAATTTTGTGGATACATAACAATCCTCTAAATGGGATCCTTCCTGTTTCCATTGGGAATCTTTCCACCTCACTTGAAGATATAGACGCAAGTGATTGTGAAATTAAGGGCAATATTCCGAACCATATTGGCAACTTGAGCAACTTGGCTTTCTTGCAACTATATGGTAATGGCCTCACTGGATCTATTCCAACAACAATGAAGGAGTTGCGAAAACTTCAGGTTTTAAATCTTGGAGGGAATATGATACAAGGGGCCATTCCAAATGATCTTTGCCACTTACACAGATTGGGTTCTTTAGCTTTGAGTGAAAATGAACTCTCTGGTCATATTCCTACTTGCTTAGGCAATGTTACATCTCTAAGAAAACTCTTTTTGGGTTTCAACAAATTAACCTCCACAATACCAAGAAATCTGTTCAGCCTCAAAGATATTTTGTATTTGGACTTGTCCTCAAATTCTTTAAGTGGCTATGTACCCTCAGAGATTGGGAGTCTACAGGCTGCAATTGAAATAGATTTGTCACTGAATAGGTTTTCAAGAAATATCCCCAGCACAATTGGAGGTTTGCAAAGCTTAATCAATCTTACTTTGGCACATAATAGATTCCAAGGACATATTCCAGAGTCATTTCGAAATTTGCTAAGCTTGAAATCCTTGGATCTTTCGTACAACAATCTCTCAGGTGTAATCCCGAAATCACTAGTCTCGCTCTTGTACCTTCAGTATTTTAATGCATCTTTCAATAGGTTGAGTGGAGAAATTCCTATCGGAGGACCATTTGCAAACTTCACAAGTCAATCCTTTATGTCGAATGAAGCACTATGTGGTGCCTTACAGTTCCAAGTCCCACCATGCCGTTCAAGCTCTCCTCGTGGATCTAGAACACAAAGAGTGCTTCTAGTTGTTTACATTGTGTTGCCAATTGCTTTGATTGCCTTGACCTTCGCAGTTGTATTAATAAGGTATCAGAAGAGAAACGCAACTCCAACGGAAACAGAGTTGATATCTATATCACCACATGGAAGAATTTCGTATCAACAACTTTTGCGTGCTACTGATGGTTTTAGTGATAGCAACTTGCTTGGAACGGGGGGTTTTGGCTCTGTTTACAGAGGAACATTTACGGATGGCACCATTATGGCGGTCAAGGTATTCAAATCGCAGCTAGAAGGTGCATTCAAGAATTTTGATACGGAATGTGAAATGTTCCGTAACATTCGTCACAGAAATCTCACCAAAGTCATCAGCAGTTGTTCCAACCTAGATTTCAAAGCCTTAGTACTCCAATACATGCCTAATGGGAGTCTCGAAAAATGCTTGTATTCTCACAACTATTTTTTGGACATCTTGCAAAGATTGGACATAATGATAGATGTGGCATGCGCGCTGGACTATCTCCACCATGGTTATTCAATACCATTGGTCCATTGTGATCTGAAGCCTAGCAATGTCCTGCTAGATGAAGATATGGTTGCACATTTAAGTGATTTTGGCATTGCAAAGTTCTTGGGCGAGGGAGAGAGTATTGCACACACAGAGACCTTACCTACATTGGGATATATCGCACCAGGTGACGCTCTTAACATTATCTTTCATTCAAATCTTATTTTTTGGTTTTCTTTGTTGTCATAACAAAATTTCTAATGGGAGTTTCACTTTCCTTCCACATGTTGATTCTTTTGAATAATTCTGATGTTGGATGTAGAGTACGGAGTGGAAGGGCTAGTATCAACAAGGTCCGATGTTTACAGTTATGGCGTTGTGTTAATGGAAGTGTTTACAAGAACTAAACCCACTGATGATATGTTTGCTGGAGATTTGAGCATGAAGAGATGGGTAAGTGAGTCCTTACCTGATGAGATAATTCGGGTGGTTGACGCCAACTTGATTAGACCAGAGGAAGGACGACTTGGTGGTAAGGTGAAGTGTTTATCCTCTATTATGCAACTGGCCCTCAGTTGTTGCGCAGAAACACCAAAGGAGAGGATAAGCATAGAAGAAGCCCTGACAACACTAAAGAATATCAGACATGAGTTTCTTACAAGCTAATTAGGTAATGGAGTTTAGCAGTATAAATAGCTCTCCCAATTGCTCCTGGGTCAACCCGGCACACATGTTTACCTTTCCATTAAATATTGTACATTGCATCATCATAGTCTCTGTTGTTGTGTTCTCACTTCTGTTCTTGTACCAGTAAGTATGACAATTTTCCGTAAAGTCGGACGTGTTCATTTTGAAGTCATAATTCTAGGAATCATAGCGGCCAAGAAAATTAGTAGTTTCTATCAAACAGAGGGTGTTATAGACCTTCAAACTGAATGTTACAATTGTTATCCTTCTTTGTCAGTGTCAATAAGACCATATCAGGATGCATATAGGAATCGAAAAAAATAATGTTTTTAACTTCAACAGACAAATTCTTATATGTTCCAAAAGAAAATTGACATTGCTAGAAGCATGGCAGCATTAAAGGGATTTGAATTTTTAACTTTAGTTTTCATTCAAAACTTTTTTGCTATCGTCTCAAGCTTTTTAATTGGAGTTTTACTTCCATATCTCAAAGTTAATTCTTTTGATTAATTCCGATATTTTTGGTTGGACATAAAGAGTATGGATTGGAAGGTCAAGTATCCGCAAGATCTGATGTTTACAGTTATGGTATCATTGTTAGTGGAAACATTTACAAGAGCTTGAAGGTGTCGGTAAGTGAGTCGCTGCCTAATTCGATAATTCAGGTTATAGATGCGAACTTGCTCAGACCAGAGAAAGGACAAATCAGTGCAAAGGTGCAATGTGTATCATTCATCATGCAATTGGCTCTAAATTGCTGTGAAGAAACCCTCAGGAGAGGATCAACATGGAAGAAGCCCTCGTGACACTACAAAGATCAGACAAAGGTTTCTTATATGTAATGTTTATCATAGCTCTGGTAGTTGCAGGTTACCTCCTAAGAATGTATTATTTTAATATAGATAAGAATGTTGCTTGATTTAAAGAGAAAAAAATAATAATTGAAATCATATATTTTCTTTGGTTCACCTAAATTTTAACCAAGCAAAGAATATAGGTTAGGGGAAAATGTGAGATGTTATATACCTTATCGTCAAACAAACACCACCATGTGATTCCACATTTTGTTTTCTCCTCTGTCTATGGTTATTCAGTACCGTTAATTCATTGCGATTTGAAGTCCTTACCGTTATATTAATTGAAATGTTCCTAATTGTTTGTGAAGAAATGTTATATGTTGTTGCAAATTTGTAGCATGATTCATGAGAAGATAAGGCAGTGATTAATTTACTTTGGGGATGACAAACCCAATATCAAACTTTTGACTCATTTTCCAAATTTTTGGTGATTTATACCATTATTTGAGGTGAAGTCTCTTTAGACATTTCATTCTAAAGAATGGTGATTCGGGAAAATTGAAGGAAATAAAATTTAAAAATCATTGGACACTACAAAATTTAAACAGAATACAAAATACAAAAGCAAGAGTTGAATTTTAAGGCAGCAAGAAGAGTCCAGAATGTGAGAAAACAAAGAATTTTGAGGCAACGATGGATATATAGAAAACAAAGAATTTTATATTGGTTGTCTATGTCATGTCAGATGTTGTATGTAATAACCCTAATTTATGTATGTAATTGATTGATATTTATGATGTGGGTATATATGTAATTTAGAAATTTTAATGTGTAATTTATAATATAGAAATTTTGAGGTGTAAATTTGTAATAGTGATGTGTGTAATTATGTGTAAGTATATATATATATATACATGTATCGGTTAGTGTAATTGATTAAAGAATATTTTTTTAAATAAAAAGAAAAGAAGAAAATGAAATTTTTAATGTTAAAGTGAGTTAGGTGTTGAAAATAAAGTAAAGAGAAGAAAATGGGGTAAAGGTGGAGACAAAGTTTAATGGGTAGAGTCATGTGTTTGTTGACTAATTATTGAGAGAAAATAAATGAAGTCTTGCACATTTCATATGAAACTTGTGTTTTTATTTTTATGTCATTTTGGAGAACGAATGAAGATAAATGAGAGAGACTTCTTGGAGAGGATGTTTGGTCTTGCTTGGAGTTTGGGCTTGAAGATAGAAATCAAAGCCGGATAATTTAAGGCAAGTTACAACTCTATTCTACCCTTTTGGATTTATAAATCTAAGATCTTTGTGAAATAATATGTATAAATAAATATATATTATTTATACATAGTTAATTTTCTATAAAAATAAATATGGAAATGTTATTATGTATATAAATGCATATATATATGGATAAATGAATGTTAAATTATTATTATCATATATTTCATATTATCATTAAATTGTATTTTATAATTATGGAAATATCAACAAATACTAGTTAGGAAGCTTTAATAATATTTATAATTATTTAAATAAGTTTCTTGAATTTTCTAGAAATTTTTAGGGATTTTTAATGGCAATTTTCAGAAATTATATAAATCTGGAAATCTAGTGTGGCTGATTATATGTTGTTATGGTACACTTATTTTTCTAACTATGGGTGCGTTTGGAAAACCTGTTTTTTGTATTTGTTTTCTATCTTCAAATATAAAAACTGTTTTTGTATTTGTTTTTGTTTTTTACAGCAAAAAACTATAAACAAAAAAACGTTTGGATGAAGGTGTTTTCACCACTTTTATTTGGTGAAAATTGTATTTTATGGATTTGGTGTTTTCACTGTTTTTACCACCTAAACAGTGAAAAAACTCAAAAAACAACTAAAATTTGTATTTGGTGTTTTCACCACTTTTACACACTATTCATAGAAAACAGTTTTCTTGGAGAAAAAAAATGAACAGTAAACGCGTTTGCCAAACGTGTTTTTTTTTTTGTCTGGTGAACAGTAAAAAAACAAAAACAGAAAACAGGGTATCCAAACGGACCCTATAGGATTATATGAACTTTCAATTCAAGTCTTTGATTTAATTATATGTATATGCTGAAATTTGGTGTGGGTAGTTATATGTTACTATGGTGCAATCATTTTCCTTATCATAGGATTATGTGAACATTTAATCCCATCCCTTGATTTAAATTATAATTATTTGCTATAATCTGGTGCATGTGTGTTCACCATAAGTTCTCTATTAACCAATGAAAAGCATACATCTAAATTGGGAGTGATCTGATGTAGTGACGCGCGCCGTAAGCATGTGTAATTCACTGAAATTATATTAAAACCCCTGAATATTGTTATAATTATGTATTTACCCCTTAATGTTACTGTAATTACATTTTTACCCTTAAAATATATTACGGTTTGACCCCTTAGATTTATAATAATTACAGTATGACCCCTATACTTTACGAAAATTACATATTAGTCTCTAAAACGTTTCTGAAGTTACAGTAGGATCCCTGTACTGCACTGTAATTATAGTTTAACCCCAAATCTTTCTTAAAAAGATATTTTGATTCCTAAAATTTAAAGAAATATTATTGTGTTCCCGGATCCATTAGTAACCTATCAAAATATATGTTAAGGTTATATTGGTGTTAAATATACTCATTAAAATGATTTATCAATGATTATATTATGAAAGTTGGTATTTGTTGATTATTGGATATAATGGTTTAATATGTTATTATAAATCATTATTTATGATTGAGTACATATGTGAAGTATGAGATGAACAGTGATGTATGCGATATTTATTTTATTATGCTAATAAGCATATATGTGTAAAGTGACGTATAGGATACTCTCCTAATATATGTTCAGTGATGCATATGATGCACACTTAAACCATAATATTTAATTAAATAATTTTGGAATGAGGATTCTTAAGAAACCACAAGGAGGCTGACTAATAAATGCAGTCTCATGAATACCACGGGACATGATTGAGTTGTCATGACATGATTGAATTGTCGGGTACGTGGTCAAAATAGAATTGATAAATTCGTAAATCTTATTATTTAATTAAATAATTATGGAATGAGGATTCCTAAGGAACCACAAGGAGGCTGACTAATAAGCGCAGTCTCATGAGTACCACGGGACATGATTGAGTTGTCACGACATGATTGAATTGTCGGGTATGTGGTTTAAAAAAAATTATGGTTTGAAAGGGTTGTCTATTGGGATAAAAAATTGATAAGGAATATTAATAGATTCATTTATATGTTATTGATAATGCATAGGATGCCTTGGTTATTTATTATAAAGGTATATTTATATATCTTTTATTCAATTATGTGATACATATTATGAAATATGTTTGTGCATGGGATGCATTTTTAAAGGTATAAGTAAATATATGTTATTCGATTATGGAATATATATTATAAAATATGTTTGTGCATGTGATGCATTATTATTTATTTTAAAGGTATAAGTAAATATCTGTTATTCGATTATGGGATACATATTATAAAATATGTTTGTGCATGGGATGCATTGTTATTTATTTTAAAGGTATAAGTAAATATATGTTATTCGATTATAGGATACATATTATAAAATATGATTGTGCATGGGGTGCATTGGTTATTTATATCAAAAGGTATAATTATAAATCTTCTATTCGATTATGTGATATACATTATAAAATATGTTTATGCATGGGTGCATTGGTAATTTATTATAAAAAGATATATTTATATATCTCTTATGTGATTATGAAAAGAAAATAACGTTCTAAATGTTTTATGGAAAGTGAAAGATAAATCTTATTACATAGGGTTTATCTATCCATGTTGTTTTGTTCAGAGATGTTGGCTTTATCGGTCCTTTATTGGGTTGTAGTAGGAGTGGACTTGCTCGTGGGTTTAACCTACCTTGTTGTTATCATTTCAGGTTTAGGACAGTTCAGCCATTGGGTTAAGGTTTTGAGTCATCTCATTTTGTTCATGATCATTTACTCCATTCGTACTTTCGGTTTACAGGGTATATTGGTTATACAACTGTTGTAACTTAGGCACGGTTATTAAAAATGTAATTTTATTTAAGGGCCCTTCTTTAATAGGATTCCCAGGTTGTATCTTAAAATCTTTAGTCAGATTTGACGTTAGTGTTGCTTCCGCTATGATTTTTATTTCACAAAATTTCTATTATATTTTGTGTGTTTGTATATCAATTGCATGGTATTTCCCGATCTTTGTGTGTGAGCCTGATCAACTCACGTGCGGAAATTGGGGGTATCACAATGTATATTTAAAAACAAAGATGTGGAAATGTATAAATAAAGACTTGGGAATGGAAAGAATGATTGTGTTAATAAGGATTAACAATAAGAGACATATAATGGAGTCTCCTATATATATATATATGTCTGAGAGATATGTAGCAAGAAAGCAAATTGAGGGATAGACTGGTCCATAAAATCTTTATGCACAATTGGATGACCTAGATATTGAAACATCTACACACCATCTGTTGTACTGTGTGTGCTTTGATCCGTGAGAAATGGAGCTGTCGGAGTATGGAGACCGGAACAAGAAGCTTCGTGGAGCGTGAGTGAATCAAGACTTTCAGACGTTGAGTGAACAATGTCAAATCAGAGCTATTGTAAGTCCTCACTTCATAGAGTCTGTACAAACTCTTTGATTCATAGTGCATCGATACTAAGAGGGTATCCGTGGTTTTTTTCCTTGAAACATTTCCAAGGTTTTTCCACGTATAAATCTGGGTGTTATTTACTGCTTTATATTCTGTAAATATATTATTGTGTGGTTAAAATAATTTGTGTAAAGGAAGATTTATGGAAATATTTAACGAAAACAATTGGCACACTGTTCCCAGAATTTGCGTATAGAGTTTTTTGAACGATTGGAAGTTAATCGATCGATCGGTGATTGCCCTGATTTAGGTTAACTACCTAGGGTTAGATTCTGAACTTAGATAATGGAGATACCTCGTGAAGAAGGTTCCATATCTAGGTCCCCGTTGTTTAATGGCTCAAATTACACATATTGGAAAACGAGAATGAGAGCATTTTTTAAATCTTTAGATGAGAGAGCGTGGAATGCTATAGAAGTAGGATACTCATCTCCCACTGTGAAAGACTATGTGACTAATGAAGTGAAAGCAAAACCGTTAAGCGAATGGACTGCTACCGAGACGAATAACGCGAATTAGAACTCGAAGACGTTGAATGCATTATACAATGTTGTTACTCCAAGTGAGTTCAAAAGGATTGCTACGTGCGTAATTGCCAAGGAAGCTTGAGACATTTTCCTAGTTACTCATGAAGGAACTTCGAATGTGAAACAATCGAAACTTCAAATTTTGAATTCTCAATTTAAGCAGCTGAAGATGGAGAAGGATGAAGTCTACGCCAAATTTGAGGCTAGGTTAACTGATATCGTAACAGGTTGTCATAACCTAGATGAGCCTATCCATGAGACTACCATAGTAAAGAAAATCCTTAGGTCTCTACCTGAACGTTTTCTATCTAAGGTCACTGTCATCTCAGAGGTCATGAGTCTTAAAGAAATTAAGGTTGAATAATTGGCTGGAAATTTAAAATCTTATAAGATGGAGATGTTCAAAAATCCCCCTAAGAATGCGAGTGGCACAAAAGAGAAGAGCATAGCTTTCAAAACCACTAGGGAAGATCATCTTGAACCTGATGAAGAAAGTGAGTTAAGTCTAAATTATATTGCCATGTTTGCTAAGAGACTGAACAAATTTGTTAGGTCTAAACAGAATGGCCAAGGAAAAAAATTTGGGGATAAGTTGGGTGAGTCTAGAAGTAGAAATAAGACTCAACCTAGGAAGGACAAGTCTGATCCTAAAAATAAGAAACCCCAATGTTTTGAATGTCAAGGATATGGTCACATAGCTACAGAGTATGCAAACACTTTGAAGAAATCCAAAGGATTAGCTGTCAATTGGGATGATGAATCTGACAATGGATCAACTAGTGATGCGACAGACTCGGAGGTAGGTGATGAGTTTGAGAACTTCACGGTGTTTGCTGCACAAAATAAGGAGGTCAAAGAAGTTGCTACAAGTTGGGCGATGTATGAAGAAGAAGGTTCTGAGAGTGATGAAGGTTGTGATGATACGCTTCAAGAGTTTTATGACAAATTACTTGATAAGACCGCACAACTTCATAAAAATCACATGAAATTGTTGACTAAGAGTCTTAACATGGACAAATAATTACATTCCTTAAAATATTAATTAGTCAATAGTTCTCAAGCTCAAAATATTCTACAGACTCAAAAGGTCAAGTTGGTTGAGGAGTTGAAGAAATCTGAACTAGAAAGAACTTAGGTTTTGAAATTAGTAGATGATATCAATAAGAAAGTGGTTGAGAAATCTACTAAGATTGACAGTTTGGAAAAAGAGCTGAAAGATGCTAACTTGACTATTTAGAAGTGGTCTAGTGGAACTCTTAAGCTTAATCATATGTTGAGTGTTGGAAAACCTATAGGAAATACAAAGGGTTTGGGTTTTGTTGGAGTAATGCCGAATTCGAATGTTGTTGCAAAAACCACCTTTGTAAAGGCCTCCCATGTAGCGTCTAGTTCTTCACAAAGAAATTCAAATTGGAATCCTGGTGTTCAAGTCTATGTAAAAAGACCTATTGAAAGCAAGACTTTTCTTACCGCTAGATATCATAGGAGATCGACTAATAGATTTCAGAGGTTCGTTTCTGTATGTCACCACTGTGGTGTCAGAGGTTACATTTGACCTAGGTGTTCTAAGTTGCGAGGGAAGGTGTTGAAGTCAGTGAAGGAACAAAGAATTCAACATAAAGATCATGTTCAAGATCAAATTCAAATGTTGAATGAAAAAATGAAGAATTTATCAAGATTGGCAAATGGAGATCCGAAGACGAAGAAGGCATGGATTCGCAAAGGCGAGCTACACTGTTTTGTAGTTCATACTACTCTTAGAGCATGCAAGTCTACTTTTTGGTATCTGGATAGTGGATGATCGAGGTATATGACTGGAGATAAGTCATTTTTTGGATTTCTCGAGAAGTGTCATGGTGGGGTAGTAACGTTTGGTGATGGAAAGAAGTCAAATGTTAAAGGAAAAGGTATAGTTGTGATTCCTGGTCTACCTAAACTAGAAGATATGCTTTATGTAGAGGGTCTTAAAGCAAATTTGTTGAGCATAAGTCAGATATGTGATAACAATCATAATGTTACTTTTTTACCTGATAAGTGTTCGATCATTGACTCTTTTGGGAATTGCATGATGGAAGGTATGCGTTCAACTGATAATTTTTATTCCATTGTTCCTAGTTCTGAATTGTTATGCAATAGAGTTAAACTTGATGAAGTTGAAATCTGGCATCAGTGGATGGGACATGTTAATTTTCGTGAATTAACAAAATTACTAAGAGTGAAATTGTTAAGAGAGTCCCTAAGCTTGGTTATGCAAAAGGGTAAACAAGTTAGATGTTGACACAAAAAGACAAATGTCATTGGTACTTCTAGACCTTTAAAGATGTTGCATATTGATTTAATGGGTCCCACTAGGACCATGAGCAAAGGAGGAAAGAAGTATATTTTTATTATAGTGGATGATTACTCAAGGTTTGCATATGTTGGATTTCTAAGTGAAAAGTCTGAAGCTTCTGAAAGTGTTAAGAGGATTTGTTTAAGAATTCAGATTGAGAAGAATTTTTCCATTTATAGAGTGAGGAGTGATCATGGAAGGGAGTTTGAAAATTCAGAAATTGAAGTGTTTTGTGATGATAGAGGAATAAAACATGAATTTTCAGCACCTAAAACTCCTCAACAAAATGGAGTAGTTGAGAGGAAGAATAGGGTTATTTAGGAAATGGCCAATGTTATGCTACAGGGTAGGAATGTTCCTAAGTATTTTTGGGCCGAGGCGGTGAACACAATATGTTACATCTCAAATAGAGTTTATCCGAGGCCTAGCACCTTAAAAACTCCTTATGAACTGTGGAATGACAAGAAACCCAATGTGAAATATTTCAAGGATTTTGGAACAAAATGTTATATTCTCAGAGATCATGAATCTATTGGGAAGTTCGAGTCTAAGAGTGATGAAGGAATATTTTTGGGTTATTCATTGACTAGTCGAGCATATAGGGTGTTTAACCTTCGAACTCAAACTATGCTAAAATCTGCGAATATAGTGGTTGATGACTAATGTGTTGATGAGTCTCCGATGTCTGCTGAGGAGGAAGATGGTGAGCCATTCTTTATATTGGATAATGATTCTTTTGAGGTTGAAAAATAAGACAATATGGTTAATGATGATACTTCAAGTCCTATAGAATTACATGATCAAATTGGTGATGTTCAGCCTACACATTCTAAAGAATCATTTGCAAAGGTAAAATTGTACCATCATTTGGATAATATTATAGGATCTGTTGATAAGATGATGGTGACTCGGAGAAAGGCGAGGAATGAGGTTTCGTATGCATGTTATACATCTTCATTGGAACCTAAAAATGTCAAAGAAGCTCTTCAAGATAGTGAGTGGATAAATGTTATACAAGAAGAACTTCAGCAGTTTGTTAAGAATGATGTGTGGTATCTTGTGCTTAGATCGAAAGAGATAAACGTGATTGGTACCAAGTGGATTTTCAAGAATAAAAAGGATGAAAATGGTATAGTTGTTAGGAATAAGGCTAGACTTGCTGCTCAAGGATATACTCAGATGGAGGGTATTGATTTTGATGAGACTTTCGCTTTGGTTGCTAGGCTTGAATCTATTCAAATTTTGTTTGCTATTGCTTGTCATCTTGGATTCAAATTGTATCAAATGGATGTGAATAGTTCATTTTTGAATGGTGTTTTTCATGAGGAAGTATATGTGGAGCAGCCCAAAGGATTTGAAGAACCACATTGTTCGGGTCATGTTTACAGGCTGAAAAAGGTTTTGTATGGGCTAAAGCAAGCTCCTAGAGCTTGGCATGAAAGGTTGACTGATTACCTGTTGGGAACAGGTTTTGCTCGATGGGGAGTGGACATGATAGGTGCTCAATATTGGTCATTTTTCGCCCCTATCATCCATTTGTTATGTCTTTACATTCCGTTACTTGGTATTTTTATCTCGTTTGTGTGTGCAAGCATGTTTCAGGAGCTTAATAAAGAAACATAGCAAATCTCGGTGAATTAACTGAATTCGTGTTCATTTCTATCTCAAGAAAGGAATCAAGAGGTGTGCCAGAGCAAAGAAGAGCTATCGGAGGGCAAAATAGTCATTTCCCGACATTGTCATCTCACCAAAGGGCAAAAATGTCATTTCCAGAAATTATTACTTCGCCCAAAAGCATCGGGAGTCAAAGGCGACTTATCTAGCTCAAACATCAAAAAACAAGTTTTTACAGCAAAAGATGCATCATACCCTACGTCTTCAGAGGGAAAAAGAGGCAGATTGGACCTGAGCTACGCTTTGATTTATGAGCCAAAGGGGGACCTTATGCCCTAGGACTACACCCAAGCGTAGGTCAGGGGCGTAGGTCCTACCTTGTGGCCACGTGATCCCTTTACGTGCAGAAGTTTTTTCGAAGTTGTTTCGGAATTTTCCAGTTTTGTCCCTGCTTCAATATTTTAAGTGATCGATGATTCTAGACCTCTACATACAGGCTTATACACATTTTCACATTAGATTTTAGAGACATTATTCATGTATTATGAAATTACAGAAAAGGGCAACCATTAGGGTTTCCCTCACTTGTCTATAAATATGAGAGGGTTAGGTTTAGGGTTCTGGTTCTGATTTTCACGCATGTTTATCCATAGAGTTCTCACGTTCAAAGTTCAGACTTGCTTCCATAGAAGAGAAACACCACTGAAGACCTAGAGATTCGAAGAAGAAGATTATGGAGAGCGTTTCTACACCGACAATGCAGATTCTCTCAGTCATGATCAACTAACTCGGTATCTAGGGTTTTCTCGCAAAACCCTAGCCAAGTAATGTAGTTCTAGTTTTATATTCAATTGTAGAGAGGGGAAACTGTGATTATACTGTGATGATTGTGTTAGATGAGAGACCGTTTTTATTTGTGATACAAGTTTATATATTTGAATTGATTTTTGTCTTAGACTTTTCGAATATATTTATCTTACACAATCACAACTATTCATTATAGGCTGGAACTCGGATGCTTAATCTGTGATTTTCTACACAATGGTGGTTATAGAACTCAAAACCCTAGGTTGACACAGGCCATGCCCTGACAAACTGATATAGACATGCTTTAGTTTATTTTCATGCTTTAATTTACTTTTCTGCATTTACTTTCTGTTAGCAGTTGGCATGCACTAATCAGTTTTGTCTTGAGATGGGTTGTCGCGATCCGGTTGAGAGTAATCCTTTTTGGAGTCAAACTGCTGGCGCGGTGCGACCTGATTCACAGTCAATGGATCGCCCTCATGCAATTGATATCTAATCTGAACTATATTATGCGGTTAGTGGTGGAGTGAGGAAACCTAGTTTTTTTTCTCTCTGAATCACAACCATTATTCATTATTTTTTTATGTTTTATTTTCGTTAGCATTAGATAATTCACAAAAACAAACTCTTTTTGGAAAAATATAATTCAGTATTTTTAGACTATTGAAGTGAACAATCCTCGTCTCTGTGGTATCGATATTCCCCTACTCAAGAAAAACTATCCACAATTGATCTGTGTGCTTGCAGAAGGGTAAAACCTAAAGTGTCGTTAAGGTGTCATTTTTAACCACATATTTTGCACACACCTGACGCCCACCAAGTTTTTGGCGCCGTTGTTGGGAACTTGGCATTGTTCAATAGTTTTAGTAGTTTATTTGCATTGCGTTATTGTAGATTAAAGCTAAATTTGAGTTTTTTGTGTGATTTTTAGGTACAATTGTAGAACGTGAAAGGAAAAGACAAAGCTACAGAAGTTGCGTCTGGACCCTTTGTGAGTTTCAATTTTGCTTGATTTTTGTATTTAAGTTTTAGCTTTACTTTTTGTTCATAGTTTAGATAAGTTTATAAGTAGTTTAGTTAATTTGCTTTTTTTCGAAAAAAAAAAATGTTTTTAGTATATGTCCGATAAATCGACGTGTTCAAATTCAAATTATGCGTTAGTTGTATACGACCCGGAGATTGAAAGAACTCTAAGGCATTTACGAAAATCTATTGAAGAGCGTTGTCAGACAGAAGAAATCGAGATGGGTGACGAGATAGTCAATCCGTGGAGGGGACCAGATACCTCATTGAAGGGATTCTACGCACCGGACGCGTATGAATCGGATGCTGAATTTCCAGAAGAGGAAGGTGCAAAGCATTTTGATATTAAGACGAGTGTGATCAACATGCTCCCAAAGTTCTCTGGTCTTAGGATAGAAGATCCGTACCACATGTCAATGAATTCTTAGAGGTAACATCAACTTTTAGGTATGATGGTTTGACTAAAAATGATTTAGGAGTACGTCTGTTCCCATGGTCCTTAAAAGACAAAGCAAAAAGATGGTATATTAAATTGGCTAAAACAACTAAACGTGACTGGGAAACACTTAAGCAAGAATTCTTAGAAAAACATTTTCCCAAAGGAAAGACCTTAGAAGCACAAGATGCGATTAAAAGATTCAGACAGTTGCCAGGAGAGCAATTTCATGATGCGTGGGAGAGGTACAATGAGATTTTGTATAAATGTCCCAACCATAGGTTTTCTGATCAAGATGTTGCTAGAAATTTTTACATGGGTCTAGGTGAAAAGCATAAAAATATGATAGATGCCTCAACACAGGGTGAGTTTACCTTGAAACCTGCAAGAGAGCTTTTAGAGATGTTTGATAATATCAATGAAAATGTCCTTCAATATGAATCTGATCTGAGGTCTCGATATGGTCAGGATAAGCGATCTGAAAAAGCATTTGAGGTTAATCATGATATGAAAAATCCAGTGGCACTGATAGAGGAGAGGTTAGAGCGATTTGAAAAACTTCTTACCCGAAGAAGTATTTCTCCTAAAAGAGAAGTGTATGAGGTTGAACCAAATTATTCTCAAAATGAGTGTGAGGACGTAATAGCCGTTGATGTCAATGCAACATGGAATTACTCAAATAATGCCCCGTTCTCCAACTCATACTCTCTAAATAATAGAAATTATCCATTCCTGTCCTATAAGTCCACGAATATGGAGAATCCTCCAGAAAAAGTTCAATAAGGACAATGGTCCAACTCCCAATCTAATTTTCAACCAAGGCAACAATTTACCTCACGGCTAAGGTTCCAACAGAGCCAACAATCATTCCAATCTCAACCGACTATCCTAGCTCGCAATTCTCAATCAAATTTCCAACCCAGACAACCACCTAATAATTCTCTGGCTCTTCAGCCATTCAATAACAACCGGGCTATCCAACCATACCAATATCAGCTCTAGCCTCAAAGAAGCCACGTCCTCCACCCGATTTCCAAAATAACAGGATATAGTAGACCTTGGTAGACCTCCAAAAAATCAGATGGGTGTTCATACTTAAGCACTGACCTAAATTACCATGCAGTTAGGACAAATGGAAAATTAGAGAATTACTAGAGAGCCAGGTCAGTTGCCTAGTCAGCCTATCGCTAACCCAAAGATTCAGCAAGTGCAAGAGCTTGGATCATTTACCAATGATAATCACAAGTCTATTCAAGCAATTACGACTCTGAGAAGTGGAAGGGTAGTGGAGAGCAGAGTGGAGGAAGAATATGAGGAGAGGCTGCGTAGAAGAAGGGAAGCTGAGCAAGCTCAAAGGAAGGAAGCGGAAAAAGCACAACAGAAAGATGTTGAGAGCAGAGAGGCTAAAGTTCAGACAGATAAACTGCCAATAGATAAGAGTATCGACGAGACATTTCTTAATGAGCCAGATAGGGCGAACTACGAGGAGGCACCGCCATTTCCTCAACGTCTTAGAGAACCGGCTAAGTATGGGAAGATGAAAGAATCTGATATGTTGGACACGTTCTGACAAGTCAAGATTAATCTGCCGCTGTTAGATGTGATTGCCCAAATCCCACCATATGCTAAATTTTTCCAAGGATCTCTGTACGCAGAAGAGGAAAAGCAGAGCGAAGAATCTGAAGAAAATACTTTTAACTGAGCAAGTGAGTTCACTACTGTTAAGTAATACTCCACCAAAGAGGAAAGATCTCGGTGCCCCCACTATTTCTTGTGTTATCGGTGACCAGGAAATTGGTAGAGCCCTTCTTGATCTAGGTGCGAGTATTAACTTGCTTCCTTATTCAGTTTATAAACAGCCAGGGTTGGGAGAGCTCAGTCCCACAGAGGTTGTACTGCAGTTTGCTGATCGATCTATCAAGCAGGCAAAAGGAATTTTGGAAGACGTCATAGTTCAAGTGGGCAAGTTTTACTTTCCGGTTGATTTTGTAATTCTGGAGACGGAACCTGTCCTGGACTAGAAAAAACACATCCTAGTGATCTTAGGTAGACCATTTTTGGCCACTGCAAATGTGTGCATTAATTGCCGAACCGGAGCCATGGATCTGACCTTTGGGAACATGAAAGTCAAGATGAATGTGTTTGAGGGGAGCCATCATGTACTTAAGTCTATGGACTATTTCCAGATAAATGAGTGCGATGAGCTAGATGATATTATACATGATTTTGAGACTCAAATTCTGGAGAAAGACGAGCTTGAAGAATTTCTGGCAATTGAAGTGCCAAATGAAGAAATTAAAGATTGGGATGCGCATATGGAATGATAGAACAAGGAGTTGGATAGAATTGAGACTGCGTTATACGCACAACCTTGGAAGCAAAAACTAGTGGAACCACTCTCGATAGTCTCAAGTACTCCCCCAATTCCATCACTTACGACTCCGCCTATTTTAGAACTTAAGGAGTTGCCAGAGAAGCTGAAGTATGTTTTCTTGGGACCCGACAAAACTCTTCCTGTAATTATTTCATCAAAGTTGACAGCAGAACATGAATTGAGTCTGATTGAGGTCTTGACCAAGAATAAATAAGCGATTGGGTGGAGTATTGCTGATTTGAAAGGTATTGATCCATCAATTTGCATGCATCGGATTTATTTAGAAGATGAGGCAAAACCGTAAAGGGAGATGTAGCAGAGATTTAATTCGAACATGATGGAAGTGGTAAAAAAAGAAGTAGTGAAATTGCTGGATGCGGGAATTATCTACCCGATCTCTGATAGTAAATGGGTCAGCCCAACTCAAGTGGTCCCAAAGAAGTCTAGAATCACAGTGGTGCCCAATGAAAAAGGTGAGCTAATTCCTCAACGCACGACTACGGGGTGACGTGTGTGTATCGACTATAAAAAGCTCAACTCTAACACCAGGAAGGATCATTTTCCATTGTTGTTCATCGATCACATCCTGGAAAGATTAGCCGGACAGAGGTACTACTGATTTTTGGATGGATATTCCGGCTATAATCAAGTGGCAATTAATCCTGTGGATCAGGAGAAAACCACTTTTACTTGTCCATATGGCACATTCGCGTACGGACGGATGCCTTTTGGTTTATGTAATGCACCAGCTACATTCCAGAGGTGTATGATTTCTATCTTCTCTGATATGGTAGAAACGTTTCTGGAAGTGTTCATAGATGACTTCTCAGTTTTTGGGGCAACCTTTGAAGATTGTTTGAAGCATTTAACACTGGTACTCGAGAGGTGCAAAGAGACTAACCTAATTCTTAGTTAGGAGAAGAGCCATTTCATGGTTCAAGAGGGAATAGTACTTGGCCACATTGTATCAAAGCAGGGGATTGAGGTCGATAAAGCAAAAGTCGAGCTGATTTCAAAATTACCTCCTCCCATATCTGTGAAGCAGATACGCTCTTTTCTGGGCCATGCCAGGTTTTAAAGAAAGTTTATCAAAGATTTTAGCAAAATTGCCTAGCCATTATGTAATTTACTGGCTAAGGATGTAGTCTTTGTCTTTAACGAAGAATGTCTTCATGTCTTTGAGAAATTGCGTGTTACAATCTTATCTGTCTCAATTATCTGTCCACCGGACTGGTCTCTACCGTTTGAGCTGATGTATCACGCTTCAGATTATGCAATTGGAGCTGTGCTGGGGCAGAGAAAAGAAAAATTGCCATATGTGATTTATTATGCCAGTAGAACTCTGAACGAGGCTCAGATGAACTACACAACTACCAAGAAGGAGTTGCTGGTAGTGGTGTTCGCCTTGGACAAATTCAGGTCATATTTGTTAGGAACCAAGGTGGTCGTGTACTCAGATCATGCCGCACTAAGGCATTTTCTAACCAAGAAAGACTCCAAGCCCAGATTAATTCGATGGATTCTGTTGCTACAAGAATTTGATTTGGAAATCAAAGACAAGAAGGGTACGGAGAATGTGGTAGTTGATCATTTGTCAAGAATTGTCGTTGAGTCCACAAAGGACGATACTCCTCTGAAGGATGAGTTCCCGGATGAACATTTGTTCAGTGTGGCTGTTATGGAACAGATACCGTGGTATGTAGATATTTTCAACTATAAATCCACTGGTAGAATTCTTAATGGATGGTCTAAGCATGAGAAGGATCGTTTTTTCAGCCAAGTAAAATTTTATATCTGGGACAATTCGCGACTGTACAAATATTGCTCGAATTAGATAATTTGTAAATGTGTTCCAGAAAGTGAAGTTCAAGGCATACTGACATTCTATCATACACTAGAGTGTGGAGGGCATTTTGGTGCTCAGAAGACAGCTCACAAAGTCCTACGGAGCGATTTTTATTGGCCCACCATATTCAAGGATGAGTTCGAGATTTGCAAATCTTGTCTGAGATGTTAGAAGTTGGGATCTATATCTCAACGAGACATGATGCCACTGAATCCTTCTTTGGTGGTTGAGTTGTTTGACGTCTGGGGCATTGACTGCATGAGACCGTTTCCAAAAGTCGGCGATAAGCTGTACGTATTAGTAGGAGTTGATTAAATTTCTAAATGGGTAGAGGTTATTGCCACGTCACATGCGAATCACATTGTGGTTGAGGAGTTTGTTAAATCCAATATTTTTTCTAGATTTGGTATGCCACGAGTGTTGATCAGTGACGGCGACAACCACTTTGACAACCAGTTTCTTCCGGCCTTGTGCAAGAAGTATGGTATCACTTATAGAATTGGAATGCCATATCACCCACAGACTAGTGGTCAAGTGGATATTTCGAATGGGGAGATCAAGAACATTATTGAAAAGACGGTGGATCCTGACTTGAAGAATTGGCCGAGAAGGTTAAATGATGCACTGTGGGAATATAAGATCGCTTATAAGACACCGATTGGTATGTCACCATACAGATTGGTCTATGGTAAGGCGTGTCATCTCCTTGTGGAACTCGAGCATAAAGCATATTGGGCGATCAGAAGATTGAATTTTGATATCAAAAGATCGAGTGCTGAGAGGAAACTACAACTCGCTGAGCTTGAGGAGTTGAGGAACAACGCATATGAGAATTCTAGAATATATAAAGCCCGAACCAAAGCATTCCAAGACAGACATATCAGATAGAAAAGCTTTGAGGTTGGCCAAAAAGTGTGGTTGTTCAATTCAATACTCAAATTGTTTCCCAGTAAGCTCCAATCAAGATGGGACGGACTGTACATAATTACTAAGGTTTCCCCCATGGAGCGGTGGAACTTGATGATCCTAACAAAGGAAAGCGATTTGTTGTGAATGGTCAGCATTTGAAGCATTATATCAAAGTTGAGTCGACGTAGAGTGTTGTTGAGACAGTTGATTTAACAGAACCGGCACCGGAGCCGGATGATTTTGATCCTGAGTACTGAGAGGGGGCAACGTCGAGCCAATGACATTAAATATTGGTATTAAGTGATAAAGAGTAGCTTTTGACCTTAGTTTGTAGTTGTAAAATAGTAGTTTAATTCAGTTTTTATAAATTTTAAGATCGAGTCTAAAGTATTCGTCATCATTCGGAGGGGTATTTTCATCCACGAAGTGCCAAATTTTTACAAATCGAAGTCAATCAAGTCAATAGGTGTGCATAAGGGAGGTTCGAATGTTCGGGAATTGAGAACGAGGCAAAAATGGCCGAAGCCAAAAATTCAGCCTTGGGACCTACGCCTTAGCATAGGGTACCCTACGCCCAAGCGTAGGTCACGGGACTGTATAAATACAGTTCCACGGCTTTTCATTTCAAATTTTCACTTTTCTCTTTCTCCGCTTCACCAAATCAACCCCCATTCGTTCCTAAAGCCGAATATCAATATTTCTTATCATTCTCGAGTGGTGGATCATCAGATTAGTAAGCGGTGTGTCCAAATTCACATGAAGAACTCGAAAAGTCTCTGGAATCCAATTTTGGGGAATTTGTCGTTTCTCGCGATTCGGTAAGTTTTGATCCATTATTTTGGTTTCGATTACTTAATATAACTATTCTAAACTAGTATTGATGAACGAGATCGATCGAAATCGTGTTTTAATCCGTTCTCAAAAAGATGGATTTTCGGTTCTAGAAACGGGTTGAATATCGAATTTTTGAGATGAGGTCTTGTTTACTTATCGTATTAGAATACTTTAGATATAGTTTTGAGTTTGATTCGGTGTCCGGACAATTTTTGCTAATTTTCGTAACAATTCAAATTTTGTAGGCATGCCTCGCATGAAAGGAGCGAGGAAGGTTGTTGCGGGAGCATCTACGTCGGGGACGGCGGTACATAAAGATAGATCACGGTCACCGCCCCTGGAGAGTATGTGGCTTGTACGCTGTATTACCTAGGTGTCGAGACCAATGTATGTTGAGCCGGATTCGTCAGATGAGGAGGAGGCAGAGAGACCGAGTGCACCGACAGAGGGCATAGAGCTAGATTTGAGATATGGCTAGATTACAGTTCCACCTGCTGCACCGAGGGCATCATCACGACCCTGGGCACAGTCTCCAGTCCCCGAGCCATCACCACTGCCACATGAGTCGGAGACATCAGATGAGCAAACTACTGAGAGTGGTGATAGTGTGGATGGGTAGGCAGAGCAGAAGGCGTAGCATGAGGATGAGCTGGAGGACGCTGAGCACGGCGATGTGCTGTATCCTGAGTCAGAAGTTGATGGTGATGAGGGTGAGCTTGTTTCTTATAGATGGAAACACTCCACAGTCTCCAAGGAGACACTGATAGACCGAGCTTTGAAGAAGGGGTTCCGACAGGAACGTATTTATGCTATTGTGCCACTTGAGCGGATAGATCCAGTTCCACAGTGGACCATAGGCATACTGAGGGAGCATAGATTATTGCTAATCCTAGCCCCAGTTACACCATACATTTGCACTGACATGATTAGTGAGTTATGGTTTTATATGAGGCATTACAGCAGAGGGACTCGGCTAGTGACAGAGGTAGAGGGGCGGGAGTTTGAGATTACTCCCGAGAGTATTGCTGCGTCATGGGGTATTCCACATGAGTTCCTAACAGAGCTAGAGGAACGGTTCCCACCTATGCCAGACCCACTTCCGCCACTTTATGATATAGTGAGACTGTAAACCGAGGGGAAGTGGGCAGATAATAGGCGTAATGGGACCAGGAAGTCCAACTATCATCCAATGATTTGGCTTTGGGATGTGATAGTCTGGTCCAATGTGCTACCACATAGCAATCAGACCATGTGCTACCTGCCATTTCCGGCGCTGCACTACGCTTTCGAGTTTGGTCGCTGGTATTCTATTCCACACGCCCTTTGGCAGACTTTGTTCCGACATTATGTTCACTTGCGCTGGGAGAACAAGGTCGGGATTGCCAAGTTTCAGATGGTTCTTCCCTGACTTGTGATGAAGTTGATGTTCAATCAGGGATTACAGATGGATGTTGAGGATAAGTATGTGCCGCTAATTATGTATGGCAAGGGAGTGTGGAACAAGGGGTGGACAAAGATGGGTCCATCGACATATGCTCGCCGACGCAGATTTGGAGGAGTTTTACTGCAAGGTGCACAGGAGGATGCTGCAGAGCAGGCTATGCCGGATGAGATGCTTGAGGTGGAGGTGCCACAGGCTGAGGAGGCTACTATAGGAGGTGATGCACTACAGGCCCTGGATGGGGGTGCTGTTATGATGACTCAGGCTCAGTACAACCAGTTGATTGGACGTATTGAGGGATTGAAGTGCTCATTTACGGAGGAGAGGATGGGCTGACAGTGCGAGCACCCTGAGATGATGGATCGGTGGGATATTATGATACGACACATGGGAGTGGCAGTTCCACCACCACAGCCACCTCATGATGATGCTATGTAGTTATAGTTTAGTTTTGTTTATTTTATTTTGTTTTTAGGATTTTTTGTTTTAGCTGGCCACAGTCGAGATCAATCGTAGAGCGGAAAGTCAGTGTTCGATCTTTTGTGACCGCTTTAACGATCATCTCTAAATGTTTGTGATATTTTGACTTTTGTACAAAATGACAGCTTTTGACCGCTTTTACTGATATGTGTGCCTTACTATGTTTAATACATTTAGTAGGTGTGATTTTATTTTTGCACTATAAGGACATGTGCGCGTTTAAGTTTGGGGGGCGTCGGTTATCGTGAAAATGTATTGGAAAGCATGTCATAAAAATAAAAATAAAAATAAGCCCTACCATACGCCCAAGTGTAGGGTAGTACGTGGGTGAGCCAGAAAAATTGAAAATTTTATCCGTTTTTGGGATGTTTTGGCCTGTTCTATACTTGTACTTGTATAAGGACTGTTTTTAAGGTAGTTTTAGGATTTAGATAGGAATGTGTAGAAGAGTCCTGGTCTAAGCGGGAAGTGGAGGGGAAATATAAATTTAAGTTGGAGAAGGATTGTTTTTACTTTCCCGTTCAAACAAGGATTCAAAATCCTTATTCTCTGCAACTCTTTGCCATCCATCTATAAATACAACACTTGAGAGTTCATAATTCATACTTTAATACTTTTTTAGAGCTTTTGAGAATAAAAGAGTAAATATGTCTATGTTCGACTTCTCTATTGATTCCAATATCGATTCTTATGTTTCTTCTGTTCATAATGAGGGAGTACATGATGAGGAGATCTTCGAGGTTGATTTTGATCCCGAGGGAATTTTTGATGATGATGAGGAAGACTATGATGACATGCATGAGGTTGTGAATAAAGAAAAACATTATATGCGGGATGTGCAGAAAACCAATCAGCACGCGACAAATGGTTAGACGGGAGGATCACACCGCACTTATTCATGGAGTGTCGGTTACAGATGGAGTTGGAATTTTTTCCCAGATAGGATACAAAATCCATGGGTAGAACCAGGAAGAAGAATCCTGATGGCTCGAGGATTAGGACACTTGGAAAAGTCGGCGCATCACATGGTTTATCCTAAATTAGTTCAAAAGTTCTATGATAGGATGACCATAGTACGACAAGATGGCATAGTATCGATTCATTCCCGAGTTGATGATTTTTAAAATGATCCCGTTGTGGTAAATCCCGTGATAATTGCTCGTGCATGGCAGTTGCCCCTTACTTGTCCATAATATTTTCCATTTAAAGCTGCACCGGTATCATGGACGATTTAGGTGGAAGAGATGATTGCGGAAATATGCTTAGATGCTCCCGGAGGAACCACAGTTGTGGCTAATTATTGGTTGAAACCGGAATTGCTTTATGTGGACAGTGTGATATCTTCTCAAGTTTTCCAAAACAACAAGATGTGTTAGAGGGGATACTCATTTATTAAGATTTTGTACTGCATGCTAAAAGGATATTGGGTATCGTTTCCTGAGGTGATATTGGGTAATATGTTGGCAATGGATAAGATTGTCCTAAAAAGAGTAAAAATTGGTGATGAGGTTGAGTATTTCCTCCCTTACCCACATTTACTCTCCCGAATCATAGAGGAGCAATTGGGGTATAGAATACGTCAACTGAAGCCGAAATATGCACAATTTCTCAAGCAGTATAAAGAGAAAGATTTTATGGATTTGGAGTTGAAAGCAAGACTGCATGTTATACTGGGTGTGATGGACAAGAGTTGAAGTGTTGGAGGAATTTATGGTAGGATTATGGTTTTAGATTTTTATTTTATTTTAGAGACGGTAGACCATACGGCCACGTCTATTTCTTTTTATTCTTATTTTATTTTATGATTTTTGTCTTGAAAAAAAAAATCCAAAAATAGGAAGTTTAAACTTCCCATGAAAATTGTGTGTCAATTCCTAGATATTTTTTTTGCAGTTTTTTTCTCTTGCTATGATATTGGTATGTGTTTGTTATTAATCTTTACAAGTAATCTAAATCAAGTTTGGGGGAGGGAATTGAGCACTTCATAGATCCAGGACTGCGCTTCAAGGTAACTGTTTATGTTCTCATTCTTTATTTTTGACCATGGGGATATGGTCTCATTTAAGTTTGGGGGTGAGGGTATAGTGATAAATTTTTTTTTTTGACAATTTTGGAGAAATTCTTTGTTTTTACGCATGAGTGTTTCGCATGATGAGCTCATTAAGTTTATGTTTATGATACATAAGTAGTATGTGATGTGATGTTCCCGCTCACGAGAGTAATGATTAGATCAAGTTAGTGAAGTGATGTGGTTTACATGAGTGAGTGATTATTGAAATTGAAATTAAGAAGGACGATTTTGACCTATAAGAACAAGCACACATTCACTATGAAAAATAGGTTGATTTTTTACTATGTAGTTGAAAAGTAATTTTACCACAATAAAAAGGGATAAGGGGAGTTGTTATGGTTGAAATGGAGAAAATTGAAAATAAAATGCAAAAAACAGTTCTTTGATCTGAGTAATCGGGCCTTGGTATCACCAATATCATTGTTCGTGTTTAAAGGGGAGAAGACTGATGAGCATAAATCCCATGGAAGAAGCTCGGACCCAGTTGGTCGGGACTAAAAATCCTTTTTGGAAAGTTCAGAGACTTAGAAAGACAAAAATGGATGAAAAATGGAAAGATGGAAATAGTACGTTTTTACTAAAAATGGAAAAGTTTGATCAATGAAGTAGGAGAAAAGAAACTGAAATATTGTAGTTGAATGTTCACAAAATCACGGAAGGTTGTCTGGATTTTAAGTAGAAAGTAGTAAAATTATTCACTTAAGTGGGGACCATTCATGACATGAAGCTCGAGATAGTTATTGTTCGGTAGTGAGTGGAAGTATTTGCATTCATATTATCTTATGTGTTGTATCATAGCTTATTTGACTTGTGTGTGTGAACTCATAAATGCGTAATTATAGAAGAATTGAGATGTTTATAGGTACCATCACTGGAAACCTTCACGAGACTTCATTCGTCCACTAGGGGTAACCTAGGGGTTTAAAAGGTTTATTACACGTGCTAAGTGTAATCGTTGACCCTCACGAAAGTAAGGGATTAGGTTAGAGTAGATAGGTTAGATAGAATAAGAATCATCACAGATAGTTTCTCTGAGTTTATTGCTAAAGGACTAGCAATATGTAAGTTTGGGGGTGTGAAAGGTGCTCAATATTGGTCATTTTTTGCCCCTATCTTGCGTTTATTATGTCTTCACGAGACTTTATTTGTGTGTGTAAGCATGTTTCAGGACCTTAATGAAGAAATAGAGCTAATCTCGGTGAATTAATTGAGTTCGTGTTTGTTTCTATCTCGAGAAAGGAATCAAGAGATGTGCCAGAGCAAAGAAGAGTTATCGAAGGGCAAAATAGTCATTTCCCGATATCGTTATCTCACCGAAGGGAAAAAATGTCATTTCCAGACATTATTAATTCGCCCAAAAGCATCGGGAGTCAAAGGCAACCAGTCTAGCTCAAATATGAAAAAATGAGTTTTTACAACAAAAGATGCATCATACCCTACATCGTCAAAAGGAAAAAGAGGCAAACTGGACCTAAGCTACACTTTGGTTTGTGAGCCAAAGGGAGACCCTACACCCTAGACCTACGCCCAAGCGTAGGTCAGGGGCGTAGGTCCCACCTTGTGGCCACGTGATCCCTTTACATGCAGAAGTTGTTTCGGAATTGTTTCAGAATTTTTCAGTTTTGTCCCTACTTCGATATTTTAAGTGATCGGTGATTCCAGACCTCTACATACAGGCTTATACACATATTTACATAATATTTTAGAGACATTATTCATGTATTATGAAATTACAGAAAAGGGCAACCATTAGGGTTTCCCTCACTTATATATAAATATGAGAGGGTTAGGTTTAGGGTTCTGTTTCTAATTTTTACGCACGTTCATCCATAGAGTTCTCACGTTCAAAGTTCAAACTTGCTTCCATAGAAGATAATCACCATTTAAGACGTAGAGATCCGAAGAAGAATATTATGGAGAGCTTTTCTACACCGATAATGTAGATTCTCTTAGTCAAGATCAACTAACTCGGTATCTAGGATTTTCTCGAAAAACCCTAGCCAAGTAATGTGGTTCTAGTTTTATATTTAATTGTAGAGAGGGGAAACTGTGACTATACTATGATGATTGTGTTAGATGAAATACCGTTTTTATTCGTGATACAAGTTTATATATTTGAATTGATTATTGTCTTAGAATTTTTGAATATATTTATCTTACACAATCACAATTATTCACTATGTGCTGGAACTCGGATGCTTAATTTGTGATTTTTTACACAATGGTGGTCATAAAACTCGAAACCCTAGGTTGACACAGGCCATGCCCTGACAAACTGATATAGACATGTTTTAGTTTATTTTCATGCTTTAATTTACTTTTCTGCATTTACTTTCTGTTAGCAGTTGGCATGCACTAATCAGTTTTGTCTTGAGATGGGTTATCGCGATCCAGTTGAGAGTAATCCTTTTTGGGGTCAAACTGCTGGCGCAGTGCGACCTGATTCACAATCAATGGATTGCCCTCATGTAATTGATATCTAATCTGAACTATATTATGCGGTTAGTGACGGAGTGAGGAAACCCTAGTTTTCTCTCTCTATGAATCACAACCATTATTCATTATTGTGTTTTGTTTTATTTTCGTTAGTATTAGATAATTCATAAAAACAAACTCTTTTCGGAAAAATATGATTCAGTGTTTTTAGACTATTAAAGTGAACAATCCTCGTCTCTGTGGGATCAATATTCCCCTACTCAAGCAAAAATGTCTACAATTGATCTATGTGCTTGCAGAAAGGTAAAACCTAAAGTGTCATTAAGGTGTCGTTTTTAACCACATATTTTGCATACACCTGACGCCCACCAGGACAAAACACTGTTTATTCAAAAAATTAAGAGTGATACAGTTATTGTTCAAATCTATGTTGATGATATTGTATTTGGTTTCACTTCTGATCATCTTGCTTATTATTTTGGAGATCAAATGAATCATGAATTTGAGATGAGCATGATTGGTGAATTGAACTTTTTTCTAGGGCTTCAAGTTAGGCAATTAAATGATGGGATTTTTGTTTCTCAAACTCGTTATGCCTTGGAATTAGTAAAGAAGTTTGGTTTGGAAAAGGCTAAAGATGCTCGAGTACCAATGTCAAGCTTAGCATAGATACTAAAGACAAAGATGTTGACCCTAAACTTTATAAGAGTATGATTAAGAGTTTATTGTACTTGATTGCCAGTAAACCTGATATTGCTTTTATTTTGGTTTATATGCACGTTACTAGACAAGTCCTAAGGAGTCTCATATTACTGCTGTGAAAAGGATTATCAAGTATGTTAAAGAGACAGTGAATTATGGACTGTGGTATCCATCAGGTACTAATACTGATATCGCATCTTTTTCTGATGCTGATTGTGCCAGTAATATTGATGATAGAAAAAGTACCAATGTAGGGTGTTTTTATAATGAAAATTGCTTAGTTGCTTGGCATAGCAAGAAACTAAATTGTGTTTCTCTTTCCACTGCTGAGGCTGAGTATATTGCAGTTGGTAGTTGTTGTACTCAAGTTTTGTGGATGTGTCAAATGTTACAGGATTATGATTTTTATCAAGGTACAACGACTGTGTTATGTGATAACACGAGTGCAATAAATATTTCTAAAAATCTTGTTCAACACTCTAGGACAAAGCATATAGATATTCAACATCATTTCATTCGTGATCTTGTTAAAGATGGTATAGTGTCTCTAGAGTTTATATCCACAGATTCTCAGTTGACATATATCTTTACAAAACCATTAGATTTTCAAAAGAATTTTAGTCTTAGGAAATCTATTGGTATGTTTTCTTTAGAATAGATATCTTATTATCTATCATTCTAGGAACACTTTGCATTATTTTCCTAGAATTGATAGGTAATCATGCATTTGTATTATTTTTATTCATGCATGCATTTTATTTTGAAATAAATGACGATAAAAATTTTGAGACTGTTGAGTTTAGCTAGAGTACAAAAGTTGTTATATTTTACTCTATTTTCATATTTACTTGTCTCATTATGTATATGTGAAGTAGAGGTATCAATCTGACATCGGATTTTTGGATGATCACTTGGCATGATTATTTTATGTTACAAAACTTTAATCTCAGGTGCTAATTGCTTCGATGATGATTATAATGTCTGCTGAATCTATTAATTTTTTTTTATTTAACCCGAAGTGGTATGATGGTTCATGAGCTAGGCTGGATTGGTCTGTGCATGAAATATTTTTTGCATGTGTATGAATGTTGTGGTGATGTTGAAAAAAAGGAAAGAATAAGATGTTTAAAATATAAAAATGCAAAAAGTAGTTATTCAATCTGAGTAATCGGGCCTCTTGTCTCAGTAAGCATTGAGTGTTCGCATAAAAATGGGAGAAGACTAATGAGCATAAATCTCATGGAAGAAGCTCGGGCCCAGTTGGTTGGGACTAAAAATCCTCGCTGGAATGTCCGGAGCCTAGAAAGATAAAAAGGGATATGGTGAAAAAGTTGAAAAGATGAAAAGGAGGAAATTGTGTGACAAAGAGAAAGTATCTTTTATTTTTGCCTTCTAGTATGGATCTTGGATTAAATTATCATCATAGTTAGTGGGGAGATTATCAGCTTTAGTATGTATTGTTTTCATCTTGCCTTAGTGCTTGCACATGAGAATCTTCATTTATATATTTATTTACGAAAGTTGACTTGTGCATTCTTGAGTTTACAAGGTATGTGTGCTGATTTTCTTCTATACCGTGTGTATAATGGTCGAGTTAAATATGAGAATATAATGTGTTAATGATTGGTTTTGTGTCTCTACTGCCTTGCTCACAGATTTCTAAAAACAAAAATATTTTATTTTATTTTTATTCATGACATTTTGCATTCATGCATTAGTAGTAAGGTTATGCATAGTAGAGATTTATGTTAGCCTGAGAATTTGGATATGATATGATAAGAGTTCTGTATCTTGGTGTTTTTCCTTGAGTACTTCCTTGAATCTCTCTACATTGTTGTTATGGCATATACTTTCTTTTCTTGATATTTCAGTGACAAAAAGGGGGAAGAAGTATTATGTAAGGGGGATAGATTGTTTGGTTAAGATTGTTTGATTAAGAGGGAGAATTATTTAGCAAGGGGGAGTTTATTCTCAGGGGGAGAATGATGATCATTATGTGTGCATTGTTGGTATGATTTTCTGATGAATATTATATTGGTTTATATTTGTTTTCCACACGTGCGTTTAATGGTTTGTTCAGTGTTGTGGTTATAGGTTTGGTAGTTCGTCATGAAAACAAGGTGATAGTTTATATCTATGTTTATTGGTATGTGTTCATAGGTATAGATGTTATGTTGTTATTTGTGAAGCTATATTGTAAAACATGGTTTTGTCTTAGAAATGCCAAGGGGAAGATTGTAAGAACATTTTTGTGTATTGTTTATTTATGACATGTTCTAGACAATAACCATGTTGAGTGTTAGATAGGTTGGTTTGATTTCAATGACATCGATAAGCTTTGTCAAAGGCATAATCAAACATTGAAGTAATGAAGAATACAAATGAAGCACGAAAGTGAGCATATTGAGGAAAAATGTCTCCTGGAGGGAGAAAATGACATTTTCTGAAGCCGTCACTTCAGACAAAAAGTATTGTAGGATTAAGAGGGTCATTTTGGCGCAGTTACGGAGAAAAATAGTTTTAACAAAAATGCCTACGCTTTCAGTTTCAAAAATTGGCTAGAAAACACATTTTTACGCTTGGAGGTACGCTTGGACCAACACTTCAAGCGTAGGGAGCCTACACTTCAAGCGTCGGGGTCCTACGCTTCAAGTATAGCTGCGGCAAGTTTTTGGCTATTTTTGCTGCAATGTCTAAATTGTTCGTGGGTTGGTTTTATGATTTGTCTACGACTTATATATATCAAAGTGCGTGGTATATACGTGATATTCACCAGAATATAGGGTTTGGATGTGAGATTATGAGAAAGGAAAAACTTAAGGTTTGGTTCATCATTGTCTATAAATACCCAAGTCTACAGCTAGAGGAGACACGTCTTTAAGAATTCTCTGTAAGTTTTCTATAACTTCATCTTCTTCTTCTACAGAGATACACATATGGTGAGAAAAAATTATTGAGTGATTAGAGATCCACAAGTTCTCTCTTATTTTTGGACGTCTTCAATAGTGCTTCTACATCAACGATTTCTATGCACGATTGAATGGTATAGTTGTTAAAAAATTCACACACTATCTATAGCAACGTGGTTGCATTGATCCATTGAAAAATAGAGTTGTCTGAGTGCGGAGATCGAAGTAGGAGTCTTCGTGGTGATTTTGATCTGTTGAGAAGCAGAGCCGTCAGAGTACGGAGATCGGAGTGAAAGCTTCATGGAGCGCAAGTGAATCTAGACTTTTAGATGTCGAGTGAAGAACAACAAATTACAGCGGTTATAAGTTCTATTTTCATAAACTCTGTACAAATTCTCTGATTCATAGTGCATTGATACCCGAGCGTATCCATGGTTTTTACTTGGAGTCTTTCCAAGGTTTTCCACGTAAAAATCTCTGTGTCTTCTCATGATTTAAATTTCTGCACTTATATTCATATTTGATTGATTGATCTGTTTTTGAGAATTGAATTGAGAATTAGGGTTTGTGACTAATTAAAATTGAATTTTTGCTAAATAATTTTATTTGATCATAAAATCGACAAAAAACCTATTCACCCCCCCCCCCCCCCTTCTAGGCTATTTTCACTATCGTCTAGGTAATTTCAAAGAATTTTATTGTCCAATCTTATGTTAGAAAGCCTGTTGAGAATAAATCTCCATTTACCTCTAAGTATCATAAGAATTCTAATAATAGTTTTCAAAGGTTTGTTCCTGTATGTCATCACTGTGGAGTGAAAGGTCATATTCAACCCATGTGCTTCAAATTAAGAGAAAGAAATTTGAAATCAAGGACGAATCAAAGAACTCAAAGAAGATCCAATGTTGAAGATCAAATTAGGATCTTGAGTGAAGAGGTAAATAATTTGTCAGAGCTGACTATTAGAGCTCCGAAATTTAAACAAGCATGGGTTAGGAAATGTGAGATCCATTGCTTGGTTGTTCACACTGCTCTTAGAGCTTGTGATTTTAGTGCCTGGTATTTGGATAGTGGATGTTCTAGGCACATGATTGGAGATAAGTCATTGTCTGGTTTGTTCGAGGAAAGTGATTGTGGGACAGTTACTTTTGGAGATGGAAAACATGCTAAAATTCAAGGAAAATGAACTATTGTGGCTTCTGGTATGCCTAGATTGGAAGATGTGTTTTATGTTGAGGGCTTAAAAGTGAATTTATTAACTATTAGTCAAATTTGTGATAATAATCATAATGTTAATTTCTCTCTCGATAAATGTTTAATTGTTGATTCTTCTGAAAATTGTGTTATGGAAGGTATGAGGTCATCTGATAACTATTATTGTGTTATTCCTAATCCTAAATTAGCATACAATAAGGTTAAGCTTGATGAGAAAGAAATTTGGCACCAAAGAATGAGACATGTTAACTTTCGTGATTTAACTAAGATTACTAAAAATGAAATTGTTAAAGGTGTTCCTAAGCTTGGGTACGATAAAAGTCTTGTGTGTGGTCCATGTCAAAAAAGGAAAGCAAACTAGATGTCAACACAAGAATACTAATACCATATGTACTTCTAGACCCTTAGTGTTATTACATATTGACTTAATGGGACCTACTAGGACATTAAGCAAAGGAGGTAAGAAGTATATTTTGTTTTGGTTGATGACTACTCTGGATATACATGGGTAGGATTTCTAAGTGAAAAGTCTAAAGCTGCTGAAAATTTTAGGAATATCTGTTTAAAAATTCAGATTGAGAAAAATTATCCAATTACTAGAGTAAGAAGTGATTATGGAAAGGAGTTTGAAAATTCAGGGATTGATACTTTTTGTGATGTAAAAGGAATAAAACATGAATTTTATGCACCACATACACCACTACAAAATGGGTAGTTGAGAGGAAGAATAGAGTTCTTCAGGAAATGGAAAATGTTAAGTTGCATGGAAGGAATGTCCCAAGAAACCTTTGGGCTGAGGCAATGAACACAACTTGCTATACTTCAAATAGAGTTTATCTTAGGCCTGACACTTTAAAAACTCGCTATGAATTGTGGAATGGCATGAAACCCCATATAAAATATTTTTGGATTTTTGGATCTAAATGTTATATTCTTAGAGATAGAGAGTCCTTAGGGAAATTTGATTCTAAAAGTGACGAAGGAATATTTTTTGGGTATTCACTGACTAGTAGGGCATATAGGGTTTTTAACCTTAGAACCCAAACAATGATGGAATCTGCCAATGTGGTTGTTGATGACTCATGTGTTGGTAAGGTTCAGTCTCCTGAAGAAGAAAACGACAGTGAACCGTTCTTCCTATTAAGTGATGATTCTCCTATTGATACTAAAAAAGAAAAAGTGAATCATGAAGATACTCCTAGTCCTGTAGGATCATATGAACCTTCACATAATATTCAGTCTACTCCTACTAAAGAACCATCTGCTAGAGTTAAGCCGAATCATCCTTTAGATAAAGTTATTGGATCAGTTGATCAAATGATGGTGACCCGTAGGAAGGCAAGGAATGAAGTATCTTATGTTTGTTACACATCTTCATTAAAACCTAAAAATGTTAAAGAAGTTCTTCAAGATAGTGAATGGATAAATGTTATGCAAGAAGAACTTCAACATTTTGTTAAGAATGATGTGTGGTATTTTGTGCCTAGACCTAAGGATATAAATGTTATTGGTACAAAATGGATATACAAGAACAAAAAGGATGAGAATGGTATTGTTATAAGAAATAAGGCTAGGTTTGTTGATCAAGGTTATACATAGATGGAATGTATAGATTTTGATGAGACATTTTCTCCTGTTGCTAGACTTGAATCTATTCGAATTTTATTTGCTACTACATGCCATCTTGAATTCAAGTTGTACCAAATGGATGTTAAGAGTGCATTTTTAAATGGCATTCTTCATGAGGAGGTTTATGTGGAGCAGCCCAAAGGATTTGAAGCTTCTTATTGTCCAGGTCATGTTTATAAGCTTAAGAAGGCTCTGTATGGGTTAAAGTAAGATCTTAGAGTTTGGCATGAGAGATTGACCGATTACCTACTAGGAACAGGTTTTACCCGAGGGGGAGTGGACAAAACACTATTTATATAAAAAAAATTGAAAGTAATATAGTTATTGTTCAAATATATGTTGATGATATAGTGTTTGGTTCCACCTCTGACCAACTTGCTCATTATTTTGGAGAACAAATGATACATGAGTTCGAAATGAGCATGATTGGAGAATTGAACTTCTTTCTTGTACTACAAATTAGGCAATAAACTGATGGAATTTTTTTTTCTCAAACTAGATATGCCTTGGAATTAGTAAAGAAGTTTGGTTTGGAGAAGTCTAAGGATGCTCTCACTCCTATAAGTACAAGTGTCAAACTTAACATAGACACTAAAGGCAAAGATGTTGATCTTACACTTTATAGAAGTATGCTTGGGAGTTTGTTGTACTTAACTGACAGTCGACCTGACATAGCTTTTAGTGTTGGTGTTTGTGTACGTTATCAGGCTAGTCCTAAAGAGTCATCTTATTGTTGTTAAATGTATTATTAAATATGTAAAAGGGATTGTTAATTATGGATTGTGGTACCCATTAAGATCTAATATTGATATAGCTTCTTATTCTGATGTTGATTGAGCTGGTAATGCAGATGATAGAAAAAACACTAGTGGAGGGTGTTTTTACGTTGGTAATTGTTTAGTTGCTTGGCATAGCAAGAAGCAAAATTGTGTCTCCCTTTCCACTGCTGAGGGTGAGTATATAGTTGTTGGTAGTTGTTGTACTCAGATTTTGTGGATGCGTAAAATGTTACAGGATTATGGTTTTTCACAAAGCACAATGACTTTTTCTGTGATAATACTAGTGCTATAAATATTTCTAAAAATCCTATTCAACACTCTAGGAAAAAACATATAGATATTCGATATCATTTCATTTAAGATCTTGTTGAAGATGACATAGTGTCTCTAGAGTTTATATCCACAAATTCTCAGTTGGCAGATATCTTTACAAAACCATTAGATTTTTAAAATCTATTGGCATGCTTTCTTTAGAATAGATATTTTCATATGTATCATTCTAGGAATATCTTGTATCATTTTTTTATCCTAGAATAAATACATGAACATGCATTTTTTGTTTTTTATAATGCATTTTTATTTTGATCATTATCAAGCATGCATCATATTTTACTATCATAATTAGGATTGTTCATGCATGTATCATGAAAAAATATATATATACATATATATATATTAGCATGTTGAGCATGGCGATGATACAAATGGTTGTCATATTTCACTATATTCTCATATTTACTTTTCTTATTATGCTTATGGGAATTGGAGTTGTTAGTCTGACCTGAGGATATGAGTTATTCACTTGACATGTTTTAGTATTAATTTTAGAACTCATTACTTTAGGTGTTTGTTTCACTTCGGAGATGACTGTAATACTTGCTAAAAATTTTGGTCTTTCTTATTTAATCGGAAGTGATCTGTAGGTTCATGAGCTATGCTAGATTGATCTATGATTTTGAATACCTTTTACATGCTTATGAATGTTGTGGTAATGTTGAAAGAGGAAAGAATGAGATAATTAAAATATATAAGTGCAAAAAGCAGTTCTTCAATCCAAAAAGGAGAGAAAACTAATGAGCATATATCCTATGGAAGAAGCTCGGGCCCAGTTGGTCGGGACTAAAAATTCTCGCTAGAAAGTCCGGAGCTTAGAAAGACAAAATGGGATATAGTGAAAAAGTTGAAAAGGTCAAAAGAATAAATTGTGTGACAATGGGGTTTTTTTTTTCAAGCAAAAAGGTCCGAGTTAATGATTTGACTTCTAGCTTAGTTTTTGAACTAAAGTATCATCATAGTTAGTGAGAAGATTATTAGAATTAGTATGTATTGCTTTCATTTTAGTTGTTTGCTTGCACCTGGATATTTTCATATATGCAAATGCTATGTAAAGCTTGCCTTGTGACTACTTATAACCACAAGGTATGTGTGCTGATTTTCTTCACTACCGTGTGTATAATAGCTAAGTTAAATATGGTAATATGATGTGGTTATGATTAACTCATTGTCTCTACAGCCCTGCTCACAGGTTTCTTAAAATAAAATATTATTTTCTTCATGACATTATGCACTCATACATTAGTATTAGGGTCATGCATTATAGAGATATTTGTTACTTGAGAATCTGGGTTTGAACTTTCAGAGTTCTATGTCTATCTTGTTTGTTACCTAGATTTCATAGTCTCCTCTTATTGTTTTTCCTTTTATTCACAGATTGAGTAATTCTCTACCTCTCTTTCTAAATGGCTGTAATTTTAGTTTATACTGATCTTACTTTGTTTGGCATTTCGGTGTAAAAAAAAGAGAGAATATATATTAAGGGGGAGCGATTAATTGTTGAGGGGGAGTATGTTTTCAAGGGGAGAGGATTAAGTAATATTTTGAATATGCATACTTGGTTTATTTTAAAGTAATGATCATTATGCCTATTGCTATTGATATTATTTTTATGATCATTGTACTTGTTTATTCCTGTTAATTGTTTTCCACACTTGCATTTCACAATATGTTTACTAAGTGTTGTGGTTGCAGGAATCGGTTGATCGTCATGAGATCAAGAGACTGATATGGGTCTATATTTGTTGGTGTGTGTTCATAGGTCTAGATTTACTTTTTGTATCTTGTGGGGATATCTTTGTAAAACATGGTTTTGACTCAGAAATGTCAAGGGGGAGATTGTAAAAATATTTTTATAATGACATGTCTAGTCAATAACCATGTTGGGTAGATTATGTATTTTGGTTAAAGTTTGAGGGTACAATAATTAAATATTAATATTCAAGAACCACCGAACGATCGGTGGAATCTTCGATCGATCGGTAGTGCCGATATTGGAATTCGTGCAAAAATATACTGTTAGAATTCTGACTCCTTGTACAAGCATATTGAGGGACAGGCTACCCTATTCACAGCTATTATTTGGTCCTCACATCAAATCCTTTTGGAGTGCAAACAAAGAAATATCATTCCATAATTGAAGATTTCTATTCCATATTTGAAGACTTCTCTCTCTATAAATATGAGAAGATAATGAGAAGAGAAGATGTGTGTTTTGAGAGCTCTGCAAATCTTCCACAGAAAATATCTTTCTATAGACAGAGAGAGAGATAAAGAGAAAAAATATTTATTGATTATTCATCTTCTAGTTCTCTCTAGTTTTTTGGGTTTCTCCAATTGTGCTTCTACACCGAAAATCTTTATGCATAATTGGATGACCTAGATATTGAAAAATCTACACACCATCTGTTGCACTGTGTGTGCTTTGATCCGTGAAAAGTGGAGTTGTCGGAGTACGGAGATCGGAGCAAGAATCTTCGTGGAGCGTGAGTGAATCAAGACTTTCAGACGTTAAGTGAACAACGGAAAATCAAAGCTATTGTAAGTCCTAATTTCATAGAGTCTATACAAATTCTTTGATTCATAGTGCATCGATACCAAGAGGGTATCCGTGGTTTTTTTCCTTGGAACGTTTCCAAGGTTTTTCCACTTATAAATCTAGGTGTTATTTACTGCTTTATATTCTGCAAATATATTATTGTGTGGTTAAAATAATTTGTGTAAAGGAAGATTTAGGGAAATATTTAACGAAAACAATTGGCACACTGTTCCCAGAATTCGCGTATAGAGTTTTTTAAACGATCGGAGGTTAATCGATCGATCGGTGGTAGCAAAGTTGTAGTAAACGAACGACCGGTGGCTTCACAATGGGTTAACGAACAATTTATGGGATACACGATCAATCGGTAGCACACGTGATCGATCGGTGGGATACGTAATCGATCAATGGCATATTGCAAAAACTCACTCACAATCTATCAGTGGTACAAGGATCGATCGATGGGATACGCGATCGATCGGTGGGTTAAATATACGTTTTATTATATCTTGCAATAATAATTTGACTCCACACTTTTAGGTAACTATCATATCATACGTATCGCAATATTGATTTTAGGACATCACTGATTGATTATTCTCAAAAGAATTTCTTTTTGTCTAGAAAAATATCTTTAATAAAAATTAAATAATTTAATTAATAATTCATTATTTTTATTAAAGATATAATTTTTAATTAAATATTATTTATCTCTGATAAATATTATTAGTATAAGTAAAGTTTTTTAATGACCTATTTATTCTGATTAAAATTAAATATTCCGCAAATAATTTTAATTGATCATTAAATTTATAAAAAGTTTATTCACCCCCTCTAAGCTTATTTCACCATCTTCTAAGTAATTTCAGCAAATATCAAAAATCTTGTTTTAAGTTTGGATGACTTCATCAACCCCAAAATCCTTTATTGAGAACTACCCATTGCCATTAGGGATCAAAGTGAGACACATTTTCTCTGTCAAACTGTCGAAAGAGAACTACTTTAGATGAGGCCGCTGATGATGGCATAAACAAAGTGCATAAATTGATCACCATTAGGGACAAAATAAAAATAGCCAAACCACACAACAACGGTAACTGAAGTTATTCGGGAACTTTCGCGGTCTTGTCCCCTGCCTCTCATTGCACTATAATTCTCTTCTTTTTTTTGGGTAAATAGCTTAAACCCCCCCTCAATTTTACTCTCTTTCCCTACTATACCCCCTCAACTATGAAATGAGCTTAGAACCCCCTAAAGTTTTATAAAATGTTGCATCATGGGTTTGCCCTCAATTTTTTTTACCCTTTTACCCTCCAAACTTTTTGTATTTCCACCTTACCTATAATTCTATCATTACTATTATATTTATTAATTATTTAAATTACAAAAATATTATTTCCTTTAGTTAGAATATTAATTATACCATTTACCTTTAATGTATTAGACTAAATATACTCTCAAATGTTATTTTTTTTTGTAAGTTTTAATTATTTTATTTGTAAATCAATTAACTTGTTATTAAATTTTAGTTTGATTTAAATCATAAAAATCAATCCTAATTAATATATTCATAAATAAATCACAATTTATGAATATATTTTTATGAAAAGAAAGTTTCATTTGACAAAAAAAAAATTTAATTAGGATAATGAGTTTTATGATTTAAATGAAATTAAGTTTTATTGGAAAATGATATATATTTTGGAATATATATATATATATATATAATTCGTCAAAAATATATATTTTTCGAATTGTTTTAAAAAAATATGAATTTTTTCCAAAAAATAAAATTTTTGGGAAATATATATATTATGTTCCAAAATATGATTTTTTCCGAAAAATAATTTTTTTGAGAAAAATATATATTATTTTCCAAAATATGATTTTTTTTTCCGAAAATAATATAATTTTTTTCCGAAATATATATTTTTTATATTTTAGAAAATAATGTATATTTTTCATAAAAAATTCATATTTTTTAAAACAATTCAAAAAATATATATACTTTTGACGAATCATATATATATATATATATTCCGAAATATATATCATTTTCCAATATATATATATTCTAAAATATACATATTTTTTCGAAAAATAATTTTTTTGAAGGTTTGATTTCACTAAACCCTCTTATACTATTGATGGTAGTTTAGGTATTATGACTCAAAAACATATTTTGGAACATAATATATATTTTTCTCAAAAAAATTATTTTTCGGAAAAAATTCATATTTTTGAAAATAATATATATTTTTCGGGAAAAATCATATTTTGGAACATAATATATATTTTTCCCAAAAAAATTATTTTTCAGAAAAAATTCATATTTTTTAAAAGAATTCGGAAAATATATATTTTTAACGAATTATATATATATTCCAAAATATATATCATTTTCCAATATATATATATATATATATATATATTTTTTCCGAAAAATATATATATTGTTTTCATAAATTGTGATTTATTTATGAATATATTAATTAGTATTGAGTTTTATGATTTAAATCAAACTAAAATTTAATACCAAGTTAATTGATTTACAAATAAAATAATTAGAACTTATAAAAAAAATTAATATTTGAGAGTATATTTAGTCTAATACATTAAAGGTAAATGACATAATTAATATTCTAACTAAAAGAAATAATATTTTTGTAATTTAAAGAATTAAAAAATATAATAGTAAGGATAGGATTAAAGGTAAGGTGGAAATACAAAAAGTTTGGAGGGTAAAAGGGTAAAACAATTTGAGGGCAAGCCCATGGTGCAAGAAAATGAAAGTTGAGGGGGGTATAATTAATTGATGGGGTATAGTAGAGAAAGAGAGTAAAATTGAGGGGGTCTTAAGCTATTTACCCCTTTTCTTTCTATTTTTATACAAAGTATTCATTCCAAGCATTACTTCCAAGTTTTTAGTCAGATCATGATAAAAATAAAAAATAAAAAATGGTACGATGACTTCTGTAGCCCCCATTAGACTCAACTTCCTAGTAACGTTTGAAATTTTTTGACATGATCAACCTCAGACTTTGACTAGCATATATTTTGCTAGGGAAACATACGAGGACTTATTGCTTTGGGTATTTACAACAAAAGAAATGAGTTTGCAAATGGAGAGGGGTATCGTAGGAAATTTGTGTTTCAAATGGAGAGGGGTATTGCAGGAAATTTGTAAGCACAAGTGAAGGACAATTTGATATTTGGGTAAATTACACTTTTACCCTTTCTAGATAGAATATATTACAACTTGACCCATCTAGAAATGACATATTACAACTTTCACCCCCTCAAACCCATCGGCGGTCACCGAGAATAGTAAATTACATAATTGCCCATGTCGTTTTATTCATTTTTAATGATTAAATAAAGTAACTTTAATAATTTAAATGGAGAAATATGAAATGACCCATGTACCCTGCAAACATAACCCTTAAATGAACTAACCCTAGATTACTTTGAGAGAGGCGCTGAGAGATATATATATTCATTTGGAGTCTAGATCGGCAACACCTATGACACCATCACAGAACACAAATCTCTTGTAAATCCCCTTAAACGGAACTACTGACATCCAACCCACCTTTCAATCTCCACAACCACCATCGTCCCACCCCAATGAATCTCCTAGAACCACCATCCTCGACCAACATCAAACGCAAGACCCAACCAATCATACTCCACAAGTCACCGGTTCGCCTTCGACCCACCATAACCCTCTGATTCCACCTCCACCACCGCCAAATTGATTTGATTAAAGTGTCGCTTGTTGTGTTACCAATATGGTTTGAAGAGATGAAGTGATTTCTCATATGGATGAAGGTCTCCAAAGGAAGATTTCTATGGTGATTGAACCAGATTTGAAGAGCGATGATGAAGGTGTGTTTCGTGGGATTCATGTGAAGCTTAGTGGTTGTACTTTTAATGCTTCAGTACTTTTAAGACCCCGTTTGAAAACTTTGTTTTTGTTTTTGTTTTTATCCTCTTAAGAACAAAAAACATAAACATTTTTGTTCTTGTTTTTGTTTTCTACCTTAAAAACAAAAAAAAAACACAAATTTTGTTTGGGACAAAAAAACAAAAAACACAAGTCTTCTTCTTCTCCTACACACACACACACACACACACAATTTGCAGTTGCAGATGGTGTCGAAGGTGGTGGAGGGGGTTTGATCGTGGTGGAGTTGTAGTTGCAGATGGTGGAGAGGGGTTCGATTTAGGGTTTTGATTTTGGGTATTGGGTGTCGAATTGGGGTTTCGATTTAGGGTTCAGAGAATCGATCTAGGGGTTGTGGTGGTGTTGGTGGGTGGTGGGATAGTGGTGGTGGTGTTCGTTATGGTGGTTGGTGATTATGGTGGTGGCGGCGAGTGGTGGGGTGGTGCTGATTGGTAGTGGTGGCTAGGGTTCTGTGTGTGTGTATATATATATATGTATGTGTATGTCAATTTGGGGGTTTGATGGTGGTCGAAGGTTGTTGTTGGGGGTGGTGAAGGTGGTGGCTGGTGGTGGTTGAGGATGGAGATGAAGGGGTGGTGCCGATTGAAGAACTGTTCGTGATAATTTTCAGAATTTTTTTTTAAAAACAAATCCCAAAGAGAACAAAAAAATAGGTTTTTGTTGTTCCCTTGTTTTTTCTACTATTCACGAAAACACTTTCCAAATTGAGAACAGAACAAACAGTAAAAATGATTGCCAAACACGTTCTGTTCTCATGAACAATGCCAAAAAACAAAAACAAAACAGAAAACAGCCTTTCCGAACGCACCCTAAGGACTTGTGAAAGTATAGAGGGATAATTGTGTTAGGGTTGGTTCGTATTAATGGGGTCATTAATTGACCAAGTATTTGTACCATTTACTTCCTTTTTTCTCTTTGTTTTTTCTTTTTCCTTCTGGGGTTAATTGCCCCATTTTTTTTTTCTCTTCTTGTAATATGTTTTTGGTTTCCTATAAATTCATTTATTCACCGAAGAAAAAAAAAATTATATCAAAGAAGAACACCCCATAATTCAGTAACTATTTAGTAGCTTCAATTCCTTCACATTTATATACAATATATACATATATATATATAAAAAGAAGAAGAACACGAAGTACATGTGTGCATATATATGGTTTATAGCATAAAGGGTAATTGTGTCAATTCACAAATAAACTAGAGGGGACAAAACTGAAATCTAACTAAGTCAAGGCTAACATAATAATTTTTCATCAAAAAATTGGATTGATAGGCGTTGACCTTGCCGGAATAATGAGCGAGGGGGGAAACTATTACAAAAAACCATACTAAAGGGGTGAAAGTGTAATTATCCAATCTAGAGGGGTTAAGTTGTAATATGTCCTATCTAGAGAGGGTGAAAGTATAACCCTTGTTATTTTAACATTAGTTAATGAGGGGCATATTTGATATTACACACCTTTTAAGGGCAAAATAGTCCACAAAATATTTTTTCCAGGGCAGAATCTGTTTGTCAACTGACGGTCAACTAACGAAGGGGATCTAATTGATACAACGGGTCAAATCTCGGGGGGTCTGGGTGGGAATATGAAAAAGGGAGAGATTCTAAGTGGAATATGGGCGGCAAATCTCAAGAAATCTATGTGATATTTACCTAAAAAAATTTCTTGTATTTTAGCTCTTACTATTATTATTAATTCTTGTTGATTGTTACAAACTATATTTAATCTCATTTTTGGGTCATAAAATGAATTTTTATAATGCAATATTAATAATGAAGGATAATTTCGAAATTATACAAGATATTGCATGTAAAGTTGACATAGGAGGGGGCAATAAGTTCGTGTTTTAAAATAGTATAATTGACTTGTTCACTTTTATAATTAAGGGTGGTATTTTGTTCACTTTGTGATAATTGAAGGGGTTTGTTACACTTTTGCCTAGTAAAAATTATAACTTCAAGAATGGGTAAATTACTCTAACCTCCCTTGATATTTTGTATAATTACTCTCAGATTAAAGTTTGTGTAAATTTACTCTAACCTCCCCTGTAAGATTAATATTACACTAATATTTTTGTGCATTTACTAAAGTACACATAACTTTAGTATTTTAAACTGAGTAATTTATGTTAGAATAACTTAACCAACTTGCATGTGAAGGGATAAAGATGTTTTGAGTGGTGTCAAATGAGGGGCATTTAAATGATAAGAGGTCATTAGATATACAAATCATAAATTACTTCAGTTTAAAACACTTAAGTTAAGGGTACTTTATAATATGCACAAAAATATTAATAAAATGTTAATCTTACAGGGGATGTCAGAGTAAATTTACACTAATTTTAATCTGAGAGTAATTATATGAAACCTCAAGGGAGGTCAGAGTAATTTACCCTAGCACAAGTTAATCAATTAACATAAATAATTTAATATTTATGTAAACATAACCGTTTTCACCTATGCAATCGTAAGAAAAAGTAAGAAATGCATTTATAAAATAAAGATATATGTCAAAATAAAAATAAAAAACCCACTATACTATAACAAAACTGTTAGGAATTAATTATCATCTCACACTTGAGAATTAATCCCGTCCAAGATCATCGACACTTGTCTTTACTCACACAGATAACACACAATAGTTAACGTGGTTTAGCCCCAACTTTGGTATACGTCCACAGAGAGAAGAAATATTTATTACGAAGATATTATATAGGTGAACAATATAGCACTCTACCCCGGTGCACATATCACCCTCACACCCTCTTCCTCTCCTCTTTTCCTCACATCTTTTCTCTAAGTCTCAACACAAACCATAAGTCATAATTTATAGAGTTAAACTCATTTATTTATTGAACAAGAAAAACTAAATTTCTTGTTGGACAAGGATTATAATTCCTTGGAGAATAAATCTCTCTAACAAGAAATTCCTTTTACAATACAACTCTAAATAGGAAACCTAATTATAATAGAATTTGAGACACTTTCCTAACAATCTCTACATTGGCTCGAATTATATCATCTTCTCAAAGCTCCACCTTGCTTCAAGCATCAACACTTTTCTACTCATTATTTTATTCTTTTTCATCAATACTTTTCTTCTTCAATTTCTTCTTTTTCATCTACACGCATCATGTTCCACCTCCACCATGACTATGTGCGCTTCTTCAACATTCTTCAACATCAACATCATCTTCAACACTATCTTCATGACCGCGCTTTCTCCGCAATCACTTCATCTATATCATCATATTTATCTTCTTCAAGCTCTGTCACCTCTATAGCAAGCCGCAATCTCCACCTTCATCATCTCAAATTTTTTTTTATACTATCCAATCACTATCAGAATCATCATCAATGATCATAAACTCCTTCACTTCGCCAAGTCCCAAATCCTCATAGTTCTCATCTTCATAATCAACTCTACACAATCTTCCCAAGAAAAAAATCACTACCCTCGAATGTTTTCCTCACATATCATCCCACCAGCACCTTCAACCTCTTCCCGACAACCTGCCTCTTCGTCGTCTCACTCAATGACTCGGCATCATCATCAACTTGAAACCCAATAATTTCGTTAGCACATGCGAGCCACCACTGCTACGCGCTCGCCACCGCGCTACTGTGCGCCATATGCCTCCACGTGTCAACTGGAACACAACCTCCACCTCATCGACATCAAAAACAACATCAACCAAGCTTTGCAACCTGACCCTTTTGTCTTTTCTTCTCCCATAGATCTCACTGAGCCTATTCAAGATGTTCAGAGTTGAATCAAGCAAAAACAATCATACGGTTGCGTCCGGAACAGTCCAAAACTTTAAGAACACCTCTGACCACGTCAAAATGGGTCAAAAATAACTCCAAACGGGCCAAAAAACAAATCAGCACAAAAGACAAAATTACTAACAACGTCAGAAACTTATCGGGGCGCGTGCAGGCACGTTCCTCCTCCTATGGGTCTGATTTTTGTTTTGAAACGTTCGTCTTCGAAATATCTTTCAGTTGATATATTATGAGCCTTGTCTTGATCAACAATGCTCTACGAAATAGGCCCGAAATGAAATTGTTGCGCGTGGAGCCAAAAAATTAGCCGGAATTTCAGGCGGCGCGTGGGAGCGCGTGTAGCTATTTTCAGCGATGTACTTGACTGTCCCGGCTTCTTCTCGTCAATAGAAATCTCATGGTGTGGTTGGTTTCTGATTTCGAATAACTCTGATCTTCGAATCTAGGCCAGAACGTACGAACTTCTTCTTTGCTTCAACCTAGAACTTTCTGATACCAATCTGCTTCAACCTTACTCTGATACCACTTGTTAGGAATTAATTCTCTTCTCACACTTGGGAATTAATCCCGCCCAAGATCATCGACACTTATCTTTACTCACACTTATAAATCTCACAGATAACACACAATATTTAACGTGGTTCAGCCCCAACTTTGACATACGTCCACAGAGAGAAGGAATATTTATTAGAAAGATATTATATAGGTGAACAACATAGCACCCTCACCCGGTGCACACATCACCCTCACACTTGTTAGGAATTAATTCTCAACTCACACTTAGGAATTAATCCCGCCCAAGATCGTCAACACCAGGCATTTACCCATATACACAACACACATAACACATAATATTTAACGTGGTTCAGCCCTAACTTTGGCCTACATCCACGGACACACAAATATCGTTCAATAGATAGAGATTTATTACATCCGCGAACACAACACCCTAACTTTTCTATTCTCGGTGCAGTCCGCATCCGGTGCCGGTCACCCTTACATCTTCACTCACATCTCTATTTTTTCTCTCATTTTGGTGTGTTTTCCTTCAATTCAAATGCCTCTATTTATAGGCTCTTAAAAAACATGTATGGATGGTTGGTTCCAACATTCAAAGTTAGACAAGTTTGGTTGCTTACCATTTCATTGTTTGATAGCCTACCTCTTTTGGCCAATTCAACTCTACATGTTTCTTACTCCATGCATGTTTTATTCAATACATCATTAAGAATTTTTGACAATCCTAACAATCTCCACCTTTGACAAAAAATTCTTCACTTCTATTACTCCACCTTAATGCAAGCATCACCGCTCCCAATACCATCTTCTCCTTTTTCCTTTTTATTTTTATTTTTTTTATTTCTTTCTCACTCGTCTTCTTCAATTTTTTTTTTAATTCACCTAACTCCAACATGCGCACCAACTCCATCGTTGACTACATCTCGAGGAACGGTCTTCTTCTTCCTTTTTTTAGATCCAATATTATCACCGAGCCACCATTACTACGCACTCTCCACCACGTCGTTGTGCACCGTGCCTCCATGCGTCAACTGGAACTGTTCCACCTACCCACGTTAAGACTCTAGATATGCCACATCTGCTTAAACATCAGCTTCATCTTCACCTTGTTTTGATTTTTTTTTTCAAACTCACTCACACCAACTCAACAACTCCACAACCAAGCTCTGGTACCAATCGTTAAGAATTAATTCCCAACTCACACTTAGGAATTAATCCCGCCCAGGATCGTCAGCACCCGACATTTACCCACATACACAACAACACCCACAACACACAATATTTAATGTGGTTCAGCCATAACTTTGGCCTACGTCCACGGACACACAAATATTATTCCATAGATAAATATTTATTACATCGGCGCACATAACACTCTCACTTCTCTCATGACACACAACACCCTCACTTTTCTCTTCTCGATGCAGTCCGCACCCGGTGCCGGTCATCCTTAAATCTTCACTCACATCTCTATTTTTTCTCTCATTTTGGTGTGTCTTCCTTCAATTCAAATGCCTCTATTTATAGGCTCCTAAAAACACATGTATGGATGGTTGGTTCCAACATTCAAAGTTAGACAAGTTTGGTTGCCTACCATTTCATTGTTTGGTAGCCTACCTCTTTTGGCCAATTCAACTCCATATGTGTCTTACTCCATGCATGCTTCATTCGATACATCATTAAGGATTTTTGTCAATCCTGACAACACCCTCTTCCTCTCCTCTTTTCATCACATCTCTACTCTAAGTCTCAACACAAACCCTAGGTCCCTATTTATAGAGTCAAACCCTTGTGGAACAAGAAAAACTCAATTTCTTGTTGGACAAGGATTACAATTCATTGGAGAATAAAATTTTCTAACAAGAAATTCCTTTTTACAATACAACTCTAAATAGAAAACCTAATTACAATAAAATTTGATACACTTTCCTAACAAAAATCTCGAATTCCAATGTTAGCCTTAGTAAAACAACATCGTTTAAATCATTTACTGCAATATAACAAAGCCTCGATGTTTTGTTTTTTCGAGTTTTTTATTTTCATTTGAAACTACTAAAGTTTGACATCTCACTGGACAAAAAGATAATTACAAGATTGATTTGGTGTAGATTTTGGGGACGATGAAGAATCCAAGAAATAAGTAAAGGGTATTTTTGTCCAAGAAAATATAAAGCCAATAATATTATATAACTGATGGGCAATTTGGGAATAAAAACTGCAGGCAAATTGACGTCCGGACAAGGGGTATTTGCAATATAGTACAAGGGCAATATGAAATTGGAATATGTTTTCTTAAATTTACCCAATAAAAAATTTATATACTATTGCATGTTTGGAAGTGAAAGGTATTTGTTTGAAAAGGCACCAATTATAGTAGCCTAATATAGAAAATCAGAGCCCACTATTAATTTTTAGAATATCTATACAGGGAGTCAATGGGTGTTTTATATGAAGTTCTTAAAAGTCCCACATCTTTATGGGATATTGATAGATATAAATAATTTAATTTGAGAGATATTGAGGTTCTGTTTGGTAGAACTTCAAAGCCTAAGTAATTGAGCAAATACCGCCTTTAGGAAAAAAAATCTTTGTATTCTCATAACTACTAGATAGATATATTTGTCAAGAGTAGTTATATTGGCATCTACATTGCACTGTCTCCACTATGTCATTGAATCTCCATCCAACCACTCCATTGTAGTTGTGGAATTTTTTGACTCTTGTGCCCCACAACGGTTGATTAATTACTATAATAGAGTTAGGGCATATATTCTTGCCCGTTACCATTTTGCAGTGACAGATCTAGAGGTTGAACTCAGTGGGGGCTTAGTTGTAAATTTTGTGATATTTAAGGTAAAAAACAATTCAGTGGGAGCTTAAATAATAAAATCTCTAACTTCTGGGGTATATAAGGTAAAAAAAAATTCAGTGGGGGTGCATGCCCCCACTCGCTGCAATGATTAATACTTTTGGGAATAGGGCAATCGAGCTGGAAACTTTGATTGATTTTCCAACTTCTTGCGAAAGACTTGTTGATTATTGACGTGAGAGTCACTTATAAAGGATGGGTGAGTGCTGCAAAATGAAAGAAAAAAAAATTGATAAGGATTCATTCCAAAATTTCCACAGAAAAAAAATTGACAAAATCAAATTCATGTTGCCACGAAGGGTTAGAAGTGAACAAAGGGTTAAAATCTTCTTGCAGAAATGGGAGGATTGAATTTAGGACGGGAGAAAGTATCCAACCTGAGGACAATTGAATTTGATTTTAACTAAACCATGTTTAAGTAATTGATATAATGTCTGCTAACTCATTCATCCCTTCATGAGTTAGCAAAAATAAAAATAAAGAAATCACTAGGGAGTCATTTCCTAAGAAAATTTCTACGTCTGAAGACTTTGACTTGACCAATGTCTGCATCTTCGTGAACCACAGGGCTAGGTTTTGATTATGGAAATATAAATATAAGGAAGACCTAGACTAAATTCATCATATATATATATATACACTTGGCCTTCCTCATTTTATTCATCTCTAGCTTTATCACATTCTTAATGGAGAAACCTTGCTCCCTTGTTGCTGCTGCTACATGTATATTGTTGGTGCAATACTACTCTCTCATAGCATGCTTGGCTACGAGTACTAGGAACACTGCGCCCAACATCATCACTGATCAATCTGCACTTCTTGCCTTAAAATCCCATATCACTCACGACCCTCGCAACATTTTGGCGAAAAACTGGACCACCTCAACCTCCCCTTGCAACTGGATTGGTGTCCGTTGCAGCAGTCGTCACCACAGAGTCGCGGCCTTAAACCTTTCTTACATGAACCTAGGAGGCACCATCCCTCCACACATAGGGAACCTCTCCTTCCTACTCTCCCTCGACATTCGAAACAATAGTTTCCATGGCACTATCCCCAAAGAGATTAGCCATTTGCTCCGGCTAAAAATCATCATTTTCCGTGTCAATGACATTTCATGACACATTCCTGCAGAATTATCTGAGCTTGCTAATCTGGAGATTTTGGATATGCAGTTAAATCATCTTTCGGGCACCATTCCTGCCTCCATCTTCAACATCTCCACGCTCGAAATTATTGCTTTCAGTGCTAATAGGCTTTGGGGTGAACTCCCATCAAATATGTGCCATGGCCTTCCAAAACTGGCGGGACTTTTTCTGGGAGAGAACAAGTTTTATGGTCAAATTCCTTCCTCTTTGTATAAATGCTCGAAACTTCAACTCTTGGGATTGTCGGATAACGAATTCAGTGGACCGATACCAAGAGAGATTGGGAACTTGACAATGCTGAGAATCTTAGATCTTGGCCTGAACAACTTGAAAGGTATGGGATCTCCCTTACTAAATCTATTTCAAAGCAAAACATCAATTATTTTTTAACTATTCTGATTTTGTCGACTGTGGGGACACCAAATTTCGTAGGTCAATGTGCTCTTCATCCACGCATTTCACCTTCATTACCTTCACTCTTTTAATATTCATATTAATTTGGTTGATATTGATAAATGATTTATCTCGATCATAGACCTTGCACCTCCCAGTCAACACTTTCTTAGCTCTTTACTGTCCTTCAATAAAGTTTGCGGGTTTGAATCATTTGCATAATTCAACATTTACTTGATCGCCGTAGAATAATCATTTTTACACAAGTTTCATGAATTTCACGGTGAAATTCTAAAAATTCTCTCTAAATACTTTGGTTATTCATAATATATATACATCATGAATTCTGCTCGAGTTGAAAAAGTAAATTAAAGTTGAGATAATATTTAATTACAAATTCAATTTAATAATCATGGTTTGTAGTACGGTATCGTTTGTTGCTGTCACAGTTGCAGTAACAATGTAAAAATCTTAGATAATATCGGTTTTAAAAAATGAGTATTAGACAAGTATGATATAGACACCTTCAAAAATATTATGAGTTGGACTATAAGACGAACCATGGTAGCACGAATTGAATTCTTAGGCAGCAAAAAGAGTCAAGAAAGGAAAAAAGGTAATCGCAGACATTCACACTAAATGAAGTTATTTCAGATCTCTTCTTTGGTTCTCTTTTCCCTGCCCATGATTTAGGGATGTACAAATTGGTCTCTCTTAAAGTTTCATTTTACAATCTGATCACATTAACCAAATTAATTACATATACAATTAATTTTTTTTATTTAGTCTAAAATACCCTCACATCACTTCCAACCACGGCATCACGTCCTTCCATTCCCACCTTTGAAACTTGGAGTCAAGAGACCGCCACATTTCTTGTTTTCACCAATAATAATTTGTCAGGCAATCTTCCAGAAAACTCTACGGGCTCACTCTCTCCTTAAACCAATTCAATGGCCAAATTCCTTCCACTTTATATGAATGCTCGGAACTTTAAATTCTGTCATTGTCATGTAACAATTTCAGTGGAACGATACCAATAGAGATTAGGAACTTAACCATCCTGAAAGAGCTATATCTTGACCAAAAAAACTTAAAAGGTACAACATAAACATTTTATGTTCATCGTGTATTTACATTTGTGCAAAAAGATGGAAAAACAATACAATTCTAATTAGAATATACAGTTTAGTCATGTCCAAATATCAGAGGCTTGAATTAGATAAAGAAAAGAAAAATTGCGATATTAAAATTTGGGTTAACTTCAAGAAACCCTCCTATGCTATTCAATTTAATCAGCTAACCCCTACTGCCTCTTATACTATCCAATTTCATCACTATGCCCCCTCCTCCTCACATTTAGAGTCAAAATGTCTAAACTACTCTCCCTTAATAGTATAAGGGGGGTTTAGTGAAATCAACCCTTAAAAAAATTATTTTTCAAAAATAAATTATATTTTTTTGTAAAAACTATAAATTTCAAAATATATATATATATTTCGGAAAATATGATTTTTTACGAAAAATTTATATTATGTTCCAAACTATGATTTTTTTACGAAAAATATTTTTTTTGTGAAAAATATATATTATGTTCCAAAATATGATTTTTTTTTTGAAAAATAATTTTTTTGCGAAAAATATATATTATGTTCCAAAATATGATTTTTTTTGCGAAAAAGTATATATTATTTTCCGAAAATTAATTTTTTTTGCAAAAAATATATATTATGTTCCAAAATATGATTTTTTTTCCGAAAAATATTTTTTTTGCGAAAAAGTATATATTATGTTCCAAAATATGAGTTTTTTGCGAAAAAGTATATATTATGTTCCAAAATATGATTTTTTTCCGAAAAATATATATTATGTTCCAAAATATGATTTTTTTCCGACAAAATAATTTTTTCCAAAAAATATATATTATGTTCCAAAATATGATTTTTTTCTAAAAAATAATTTTTTTGCGAAAAATATATATTATGTTCCAAAATATGATTTTTTTCTGAAAAATATTTTTTTTGCGAAAAATATATATTATATTCCAAAATATGATCTTTTCTGAAAAATAATTTTTTTGCGAAAAATATATACTATTATGTTCCAAAATATGATCTTTTCCGAAAAATATTTTTTTAACAAAAAATATATATTATTTTTTCCGAAATAATTCATATTTTGGAAAATAATATACTCCCTCCAAAAAATAATTTTTTTGCGAAAAATATATATATATTTTTGAATTTAGAATTTGTGCGAAAAGTACAATTGATTTTCGAAAAATAATTTTTTAAAATGGTTGATTTCACTAAACCCCCTTATACTATTGAGGGTAGTTTAGGCATTTTGACTCAAAAAGTGAGGTGAGGGGGCAGAATGATGAAATTGAATAGTATAGGTGGCAAAGTGGACACAGTGAGGGTTAGTTGATTAAACTGGATAGTATAGGGGGGTTTCTTGAAATTAACCTTTAAAATTTTCAGTACTCAAAATTCAGATTATAAAATTTTTAGTACTTAGTTTTCAGTTTTATCAGATGACACCTAAGGGGCGATGTAAAACTTTACCAAACACACTTATAATCCAAAATCACTTATTATGGAGTTAAGTTTAAGTGGTAATTAAGTGTTATCAAACCGATCCGGAGCCATTGACTGCAGCTCCTGTCCAAAGTGCAACCGGTTACATAACAATTACATCATAAGCCATTTTTGACACTAAAAATCAACTACATCCAAATTCCCAAATCGCAACTTAAATTACCGTGTATTCAATCAACATACCTGTTCCAAGTCAATATTTTCCACTGATTGGTGTAGGCTTACACATTTATTGAATTCGTTGATCCGCATCCTACACGACTTAAAATAAAATTTAAACGTACAATTTGATTGGACATATTTTAATTCGAAATTTGCCAATTAATAAGATTTAAACCTCACTAAATAAGCATTTTCACCTAGGTTGATCACATATATGGGGATTCCCTTTAATACCGTGTAAATGAAAAAGGGGGACAAAACAATCCACTTAACATAAGTTGTACATATTAGTCATGTTCAGATAGATATCGGATGTTTGGTCTATAGTTATTAGATAAATATATATTGTCAAAAAATATTAATTTAATAAGCATATATTTGGAAAAAAGGGATTTGTTAGTTAATGTGTATAACTCTGTAGGTGAAATTCCTCAACAACTGGGAAATCTTCATAATTTGAAGGCACTGACAATTGAGAGGGCGGGCCTCACTGGCAGCATACCAAGAGAAATCGCAAACTCTACATCACTAGTGAGATTATATTTGCACATGAATAGGTTGACAGGTACCTCTAAATTATTTGCTTTTTCTAAGAAAAAAAAGTTGCATGGAGTTTTTGATAAAATAACAAACACATTAAACCTTCTTTTAAGGTAACTTATGATTCCTTCGTTGAAGTGAATTTTTTGCTAAAATGTTAAAAGGTACATGAGATAGTCATTGTAATATAAAGAAGCCTAGCTACAATGGTCTTTTTTATACATTTTTGCAGGTACAATACCACAAGAGATTGGTAACCTTTGTGATCTGGAGATGTTACAATTGACTATGAATAGCTTAAAAGGTCATATTCCAGCAACATTTTTCAACATGTCGAAACTACGATATCTTGGATTGTCGACCAATTATCAACTTTCAGGCATGCTTCCTTCAAAAATCAGGTTACCCAATCTCGAAGAATTGTATCTTAGGGAAAATAACTTCCACGGAACTATCCCTCACTCTATCTCAAACCTTTCCAGACTCATTATTTTAGACCTTTCCAAAAATAAATTCAGCCATTCACTGCCCAACTCACTTGGCAACTTAGAACTCCTCGAGCTTCTCAGCCTACAAGAAAACAATTTCAAAAGCGAATCTTCAAATTCCGAATTAAGCTTTATAACTTCCTTGACAAATTGTAGACATTTACGAATTTTGTGGATACATAAAAATCCTCTAAATGGAATCCTTCCTGTTTCCATTGGAAATTTTTCCACTTCGCTTCAAGATATCTGGGCAAATGATTGTGAAATTAAGGGAAACATTCCCAACCATATTGGCAACCTGAGCAATTTGGCTTTCTTGACACTATATGGTAAGGGCCTCACTGGATCTATTCCAACAACAATGAAGGAGTTGCGGAAACTTCAAGTGTTAGATCTTGGAATTAACAGGATACAAAGGGCCATTCCAAATGATCTTTGCAACTTACACCGCTTGGGTTTATTATCTCTGGATGGAAATGATCTATCTGGTCAAATTCCAACTTGCTTAGGGAATGTTACTTCTCTAAGAATACTCAATTTGGGTTTCAACAAATTAAACTCCAAAATACCAAGAAATCTCTTAAGCCTCAAAGATATTTTGTATTTGAACTTGTCCTCAAATTCTTTAAGTAGCTATATACCTTCAGAGATTGGAAGTCTACAGGCTGCAATTGAAATAGATTTGTCACTGAATAGGTTTTCAGGTGATATCCCCAGCACAATTGGAGGTCTGCAAAGCTTAATAAATCTTACTTTGGCGCATAATAGATTACAAGGACAAATTCCCGAGTCATTTGGAAATTTACTAAGCTTGAAATCCTTGGATCTTTCTTACAACAATCTCTCAGGTGTAATTCCAAAGTCAATGGAGTCAATATTGTATCTTCATGATTTCAATGCATCTTTCAATAGGTTAAGTGGAGAAATTCCAACAGGAGGACCATTTGCTAACTTCACAAGTCAATCCTTTATGTCGAATGAAGCACTATGTGGTGCGACACAATTCCAAGTCCCACCATGCCGTTCAACTTCTCCTCGTGGATCAAGAACAAAAAGAGTGCTTCTAATTGTTTACATTGTGTCGCCAATTGCTTTGATTGCATTGACCTTCGCAGTTGTATCAATAAGATATCGGAAGAGAAACACAACTCCAACGGAAACAGAGTTGATATCCATATCAGCACATAGAAGAATTTCATATCAACAACTTTTTCGTGCTACTGATGGTTTTAGTGATAGCAACTTGCTTGGAATGGGGGGTTTTGGTTCTGTTTATAAAGGAACATTTACAAATGGGACCATTATGGCAGTCAAGGTATTCAAATCGCAACTAGAAGGTGCATTCAAGAGTTTTGATACGAAATGTGAAATGTTGCGCAACATTCGTCACAGAAATCTCACCAAAGTCATTAGCAGTTGTTCCAACCTAGATTTCAAAGCCTTGATACTCCAATACATGCCTAATGGGAGTCTTGAAAAGTGGTTGTATTCTCATAATTATTTCTTGGACATCTTGCAAAGATTGGACATAATGATAGATGTGGCATGTGCGCTGGACTATCTCCACCATGGTTATTCAATGCCATTGGTCCATTGTGATTTGAAGCCTAGTAATGTCCTGCTAGATGAAGATATTGTTGCACATTTAAGTGATTTTGGCATTGCAAAATTCTTGGGCGAGGGTGAGAGTATTGCTCACACAGAGACTTTAGCTACATTGGGATATATAGCACCAGGTGAAGATCTTAACGTTAGCTTTTCATTCAAATCTTATTTTTTGGTTTTCTTTGTTATCATAACAGAATATCTAATAGGAGTTTCACTTTCCTCACACATGTTAATTCTTTTGAATAATTTTGATGTTTGACGTAGAGTATGGAGTGGAAGGGCTAGTATCAACAAGGTCCGATGTTTACAGTTATGGTGTTATGTTAATGGAAGTGTTTACAAGAACTAAACCCACTGATGATATGTTACCCGGAGATTTGAGCTTGAAGACATGGGTAAGTGAGTCATTACCTGATGAAATAATTCGGGTGATTGATGCAAACTTGGTTAGGCCAGAGGAAGGACAACTTGGTGGTAAGGTGCAGTGTGTATCATCCATAATGCAACTGGCCCTCAGTTGTTGCGCCGAATCACCACAGGAGAGGATAAGGACAGAAGAAGCCCTAGTAACACTAAAGAAGATTAGACATGAATTTCTTACAAGCCGTGAGGGGCAATAAACATGAAGGTATCTATTTTATGTTACTTGTATTTGTACACTTCAAATTTACAAAGGGCAAATGGTGGAGTTAACCTCATTTTAACAGGGCATTTCTTTCCAAATAGTCCTTCAATAAATTAATTTGTACAACTTTCCACCAAACAAGAGGAATAAATTGTGAATTTACCTTAGTATATATATGCAAGTAGTACTACGTCTCTAATTTCTATCTATCTAAGAACGCATAGCCTATATATATGACTGATAAAGCCAGATTTACTGCATCAGATTGCATTGCTTTCAGACGTGGAAGTGTTGGTTACTCCTCTGGTGATATGGGACTAATTCTCAAAGGATGTTTGCTGAAAAAGATATCAAGGTGGACTTCTTGTCTCCGGTAAAGGCAGACATATACATGCTGTGTATTTTTCATTAAGAAATGGATATAACAGTGTTGTCCATCAGGTTGTCAATTCATAGAGTGATCTTGCATCGCTTTGGCTATTTATATTATGAGTTTTCTTGCTTTTCTTATGACTTTCTCATCCTTTTAACACATATATAAACCTAATACCAACAAATTATCATGTGATATACACAAAGGAACAATCTTCAACCATATATCAGTAATTGAACATATACAAAACACACACCCAAAATAAACCACCCAAAAAAAATCCGAAAGCCATTGACAACCAACCACAAAATTCGATCATACCCAATCCATAAAAGCATCTAAATCCAACACCATCGACCAATCCTGACCAAATTCAATCAACTAACGCAACCTTACCCACAATCAGAAAATACCCATTAGTTTCCGACAAAAATAATTCAACCAAAAATATTTTCCCAAGAAATTAGCCTGAAGTTTCAAAGTGAAAATTCATTACAACAAACGAATCAAACACCAAAGACCAAATTCAATCAACTAACGCAACCTTAACCACAATCAGAAAATACCCATTAGTTCCCGACAAAAATAATTCAACCAAAAACATTTTCCCGAGAAATTTCATTATATAAATTGAAATTAGCCTGAAGTTTCAAAGTGAAAATTCATTACAACAAACGAATCGACTAAAAAAATTTGTTCCAAAAGCTACCAATAATGTGAATACATAAACTTTGTACTACATTTATGAAATTGTGTTTCAAGAAACTTTACTCACAGAGAAGAGGAGGATGCAATAGCCAATTCGCAACCGAATCTCGCATCCACAATATTCTCAGACTTGTCCAACGTTTGATAGATGAGTTTGGCTAAAATTGTTAGAAGTTGGGGATAATGAAGAATCGAAGATATAAGAAGGGTATTTTTGTCCAAGAAAATATAAAGCTAATACATTATATATAACTGATGGGCAATTTGGGAATAAAAATTGTTCAAAATTATGCGTGTGATGATCATGTGAGGATTAACTAACAAAATTGACGTGCGGACAAGGGGTATTTGCAATTGGAAGAGGTTTTCTAAAATTTACCCAATAAAAAATGTATATAATATTGCAAGTTTAGAAGTTAAAGGTATTTGTTTTATATGAAGTTCTTAAAAGTCTCGCATCTTTATTGGATATTGATAGATATAAATAATTCGAGAGATACTGAAGCTTTATTTGGTAAAACACCTTTTGTAAATGCAGAAATCTTACGCAAAGAACGAATGCAGAAATCTTACGCAATGAACGAATGAGTTTTATTGAGAATTGATTCGAGTGGTTTGCCAATCATTCCTCTATGTACGAAAGTAAGAATCCTTTCGTGTGCACGCCCACCTTGAAATGAATTCTTCATATGCACGTCTATTCCCACAAAAAGGAAGTCGGTGAACCACGCAAGCTGGTTAGATGCGTGGGGCAGAGGGCTTGTACATCCGCTGGGGTGGATGAGCAACTTTCTTTGGAAAGGAATAGTGAAAAGCCTCTGATTACTATTGCCATGACGAATGAAGCTAGCAACTCTGTGCAATAGTTTTCTTTCTTTCTCTCGCCCCTTAAACCTAAAGATGGAAAGCAAAGTAATGTCAACGAAAGCAGGCAAGAAGAAAGACTGCAGAAAGGTCCAAAAGCTTCCGTCAAAGCAAAAGATCTGATCCACCTTTATATATACACATTAGGATGGGCCTTTATCAAGCCTATAAAATCCTCTAGTTTTGGGATTTGATATATCTCCTACCATTCTTATCTCAATCCCTTCATCTATAGGTTTCAGATAATTTATTTATTGAGGCTTACACAATTCTAGAAGAATCTCTGGGCTCGGCTCGTATGGCCCAACCTGACCCAACCCGTTTGGGCCAGGTAATTTTCCCTATTACACAGGCCCCTAAGGTTATGGGCTTGTGATTTTCTCCTCATGCCTATGACCGAATAAGTATATACATATATATATGAACACGTGGATATGTTAGTTGGTTGATGATATGGCACAAATATTTAATGTTTGGCAACCGAGACAATCATTTTTGTTGGCCTAAGGGTTAATCAAAGAACAACTATCCATTTTCATGATAACAAAATATTTAGGAAGTGTTTAGTACTAATGATTCTATTCAGTTAAGTATTACAGAGCAACATGGCACAATGTCGAAAGTTAAAGCAAAAAGATTAAAAGAATGACAAAAAGGTCATTTCACAAATGAAGTGCTTCAAAGATTGAAAAATTAAGACTTAGGGTAGATAAGATGGTGAGTGACTTGTATCAAAGAGTTTATGCCAAATTTTCACATCTTATAAGCTCAAAAATTAAAATTGAACAATGGACTGAACTGTCAGTCAACTGATTTGCCAAAATCAGTCAACTCATAGCTTGGTCAGTCGACTGACCTTCAAGAGTCAGGCGACTGAACCAAACAGGAAGTTTTGAGAGTACTTGTCAGTCGACCGACCCTCATTTGTCTGTCGACCGAAACCCACAGAGAGTTTACAAACGTATTTGTCAGTCGACCGAACCCTTCAGAGAGTTTTGAACCTGTTTCTTGCTATTTGTCAGTCGACTCATGGAGAATTTTCAGTCGACTGATAGCATGCCGTCAGGCGACTGATGAAACCAAGTAAGTCGACCAACAGTATTTAAAATGGCCAGTACAGAGCATTAATGGCACTCAACTACCTCTTCTTAAGCGAGTCTCACTCTTTACTTTTGACCTAGCTATATATATGATGTGATAGAGTTAGAGAAAGATATCAACCTCCATTACTCTTGCATTCAAAGATCTCAACTTTCAATCATCCTTCATCTTGTGTAAGAAAAAACTTGAGTATTGAAAGCTAGTCTCCTCTCATTCAATTTTAATTATTGTGAGAAGTTAGATAGAAAAGATCTTTTGTTCTTTCTCTTGAGTACAACTATCATTGATTGTCAAGAGATTCTAAGATCTTGGGAGAACCAAACACTTCACTAAAAACACTTGAGCTTATACTTTGTGTATCTTTCATAAACCCTAAGGGTTATTGAGTGTTTTCATTCTTTACAAAAGGATTGTGACATTTAAGTGAGTGAAGCTCATTGATCTTCAAGAGGGGCTTGTCCTCTTGCTTGTGTGATAGGCTCGTTAGCTCGTGTGTAAAGATTTGTTATTCCACCTGTAAGGAAAATCCATAATATGAGATTGGGAAAGTCTTAAGGGGGGATCCTTAAGCCGAGGAGTAGGAGTTACCGAACACCGTAAAAATCGCGGTGTCATCTCTCTCTCTCTTACTCATTCATTTGATTTCTTGCATGTTCTATATATCTTAAACATTTATATTGTTGCTTGATTATTGCTTCCATAGATAGATAATCTATTATCATTCAATTGTTTAAGTGCTTAGTGTATACACCTTGTTAACTTGCATAGTTGAAATCAAATTAATTTCAAAAAGTGATTAAGATTTTTTCATAACCCTATTCAACCCCCCCCCCCCCCCCCCCCTCTAGTGTTGATTAGTGACTAACAATTTGTATCAGAGCCTAATCTCCTGTGATTAAGGCTTAAGCATTTTAGCGAACGATCATGGCATCTAATGTTGTCACTCACGTTGAGGGTCAATCAAACAATAGACCCCCTTGGTTTGATGGATCAAATTATAGTTATTAGAAGACTAGAATGATAGATTACTTTCAATCCATTCACTACCAAATTTGGCAAGTAATCATAGATGGTCCGTTTGTTCCCTTCAAACTTGTGGATGGACAACGTGTTACTAAATTAGCTAGTGAATGGGACCATGAGGATAGGAAACTCATCTCTTTGAATGCTACGGAAAAAGTTAATATGAATTATGCCTTAAGCACAAATGAGTTTAATCGTGTGTCCACTTTCACCATGGCCAAAAAAATGTGGGATAACTTAGAAGTTATCTATGAAGGTACTTCTCAAATACGTGAATCTAAGATTGATATTCTTATGCATGAATATGAATTGTTTGCTATGAAAAGTGACAAAAATATCAATTCTATGATGTCTCGCTTTACTAACATTTTGAATGGGCTTAAGCATCTTGGTAGGGTTATCCTAAAATCCGATGTATCTCAAAAAGTTCTTAGAAGCCTTCCGGCCAAGTGGGATGCAAAGGTCACGGCAATAAAGGAAGCCCATGATCTCAATGACATGGACATTGATGAGATTTTTGGGTCTCTTCTCACATGGGAGATCACTTTGAATTCCCGAGATGAGGAAGCAAGACCAAAGAAGGGATTAATGTTAAAAGCATCTATCAAAGAAGATGTCATTGAGCCGGAGAGTGAGGAGCAAGATGAGTACATTACTTTGATCATCCAAAAGTTCAAAAGGTTTCTTCAATGGAAGAAATTGAATGGTGGAAGGTTCATCAAGAGAAATGAACCAAGAGGTGATTCAAGCAAGAGAGAGCCTCCAACTTGCTTCAATTGTGGGAAGCCGGGGCATTATAAATCGGATTGCTTCAAGCTAAAGAAAGATGATGAAAAGAAGCAAAAGAAGGTGACCATGAATGCTACATGGGATGACTATGATTCAAACGCTTCGGATGAGGATGAGGAATCCGAGGAAACGGCTAACTTTTGTCTCATGGCAAAGGATGATGAGGTACAATTAGATTCATGTTCCTTAGATAGCTCAAAATTATCATATAATGAATTGCTAGCATCTTTTAATGAATTGCAAGAAGCTTTTGAGGATTTACATGATGAATTTGAAAATTAGCAATTAATCATGCATCTCTCAAGAAAAATAAATCTTCATGTAATGGATCTTGTTCCACTTCCGCCGCACCTAAAGTGCATGATGATACTAGTGAAAAGCTAGAAAAAGAAAAATGAATTCTTGAAAAGAACCGTTGATGATCAAATAAATATTCTTGCTAAGTTCACTAAGGAAAAAGAAAACCTAAGTATCATTCTAGGAAGGCAAAGAAGAGGATTTGATAAAAGTGGCTTAGGATATGACGCTTTTGACAAAGATGCTATTCTTTTGAAAAAGAGAAAATCATTAAGACACACTTTCACTAAACAATATAGTTCATCGTCTTCTAACTCCCACAAGCATGTCACTTGCTACTATTGTAAGCAAAATGGACACAAGGAAAATGTATGCAATCGTAGATATAAAGAAGCTTCAACTAAAATGACTTGGGTTCCAAAAGGAACCATTGCATATAATCGAAGATACAAAAAGGCTACAACTAAAATGATTTGGGTTCCAAAATGAACCATTGCATGTCTCACTAACATTAGTGGACCCAAAATGACTTAGGTATCAAAAGGTGGCACTTAAACCTCTCTTTATAGGTATACTTGAAGTCAACCAACAAGGACAAATTGTTCCTTGATAGCGGTCGCTCGAGACATATGACGGGGGACAAATCAAAGTTCTTTTTTCTCCAAGCTTATGAAAGGAGAAATGTCACTTTTGGGGACAACTCAAAAGGCAAGATTGATGGAATTGGTGATATTGGTATAACTCCCTCTCTCTCTATTGATAATGTTCTACTTGTTGATGGGTTGAAGCACAATCTTTTTAGCATTAGTCAATTATGTGATAAAGGTTATGATGTTATCTTTAGGTCAAATGCATGCATAGTTGAGAAGGATGAAACGCAATCATTCAATGCCAAATGAAATAAAAATCTATATATTATGTTGCTTTGTGAATTGCATAAACAAGATGTTAAATGCTTTGTCACGTCTAGCAAAAATAGTTGGTTATGACATAGACGTCTAGGACATGCTAGTATGGACCTCCTTCACCGATTGTCTAGAAATGACTTAGTCAAAGGTCTCCCAAAGACTAAGTATTCTAAAGATAAGGTTTGTAGTGTTTGTCAAGCGAGCAAGCAAGTCAAATCTTTTTTCAAAAGAAAGAAAGATATCACCACCTCTAGACCTTTAGAACTTCTCCACATGGATCTTTTTGGTCCAGAAAGGATTGCTAGCATAGGTTGAAAGCTCTATGTTCTTATCATAGTTGATGACTTCTCACGATTTACTTGGGTACATTTTTCTGCTCATAAAAATGAAACTCACTCCATTCTTGATAAATTTTGTAGAAGAATTCAAAATGAAAAAGATTTGTCAATTAAAAAGATAAGAAGTGATAGGGTAGAGAATTTGATAACCATGACTTAGAGGAATTATGTGATGAACTTGGTTTGTCTCATGATCTATCGGCTCCTAGAACTCCTCAACAAAATGGAGTCGTTGAGAGAAAGAATGGATCACTTCAAGAAATGGCTAGGACTATGCTAAATGAACATAATCTTCCTCGAAGCCTTTGGGCTGAAGCGGTCAATACTGCTTGCCATGTTATGAATATAATCATCATTCATTCTAAATTAGATAAGACACCCTATAAATTATGGAATGGTCAAAAGCCCAACATTGGGTATTTCAAAGTGTTTGGGTGCAAGTGCTTTGTGCTAAATGACAAGGATAACTTAGGAAAATTTGATTCCAAATCGGATGAAGGAATTTTCTTAGGTTACTCATCTAGAAGTAAAGCTTTTAGAGTGTATAATAAAAAGACTCTTACTATGATCGAATCAATTCATGTTGTTTTTGATGAGTCACCATTACTATTGACTTCTAGAATTAACCTAGATGATGATGAGGTTGTAGGGATTGAGAACGAGTTAAATGATCTCAATATCTCTAACCCTTCAAATGAACCCCCGGAAAAGACGGATGTCAAGGATCAATCTAATGATGATTTGACTAACTCTATTCCAAAATCATGGAGGATTGTATTCAATCATCTAATTGACCAAGTCATAGGTGATTCATCTAAAGGGGTTGACACTCGTTCTCAACTTAGAGACTTGTGTAATTTCATGGCTTTTATGTCTCAAATTGAGCCCAAAAATATTCTTGAACCTCAATGCGATGAATCATGGATTATCGCCATACAAGAGGAACTAAATCAATTCGGACGCAATCGAGTATGGTAATTAGTTCCTAAAACCAAGGATCAAACTATAATAGGTACTAAATGGGTTTTTCGAAACACAAAGGACGAAAATGGAATAATTATTCGTAATAAAACAAGTCTTGTTGCCCAAGAATATAATCAAGAGGAAGGCATTGACTATGAGGATACTTTTGCACCCGTGGCTAGATTAGAAGCAATTAGAATGTTTCTTGCATTTGCATCATCTGAAAACTTCATGTTTTATCAAATGGACGTCAAAACTGCTTTTCTAAATGGTGTCATAGAGGAAAAAGTTTATGTTAAACAACCACCCGATTTTGAAAATGAACAATTTCCTAATAATGTTTTCAAACTAACTAAGGCCTTATATGGTTTAAAACAAGCTCCTAGGGCTTGGTATGAAAGGCTTAGTGACTTTTTGCTTCAAAATGGTTTTTCAAGGGGTAAAGTTGACAACACACTTTTTACTAAAACCATTGAAAGTAGTTTATTGCTTGTTCAAATATATGTTGATGACATCATATTTGGATCAACCAATGAATCACTTTGCA
>OY998241.1:52890469-52912969 GCA_963922005.1 Cornus suecica | reverse complement strand
GACCTTGGTTTCCAAATTTGATAATTCTTGGTGAATTCATATTCTTGAGCTCATTTCATCTCATTTATTGGTAATTGGTAGCTTTGGGCAATTTTTGAGACTTTATGCATTTTGTTGGAGACTTTTTGGATAGCTTTTGAAAATCCTTTTGTTTGTTCTCTCTTGCGGGTTTATTCGGTATTGGACTTGATGTAGGGGATTGACGATACACTTTCTTTGTCGATTTCATGGGTGTTTGCGTCATTGTATGTATACTTTTACATACTAGTTGGAGTCATAACATAGAAGCATGCTTAGGTTCCCTTTTGTATACTTGGTGATGCAATATTTCTTGATATACACTTTATGTTATAGTATGTTTTATAAATGAGAATCATGTTCAGTTTCTATATTGAGTTCGATATCTGATGTTGGTTTTGATGATATTGTTTGGCATAGGTTAACTGAGGGATATTACTTTAGAATGGCACTAGTTGCATTGGTTATATATATTGAGTTAGATTGCACTGTCTCATGATATTGATTTTTCGAATAGTCGCAACAACTGGCCAGGAGGTGTCTCCCGTGACCTGCGGACTAGTAAGGTGCTTGATAACTTGCAATGTTTCCACGGAATTAATTCCGTGTGATTTGTTTGATTATTCACTACGACACTTTATATTTGTTACCCCTAGTGAATAGGGTGCATTGCATTGGCATCCATTTCATATATTTTTTTCATTGATATATTTGTTGTTATTAATTAGTACTTAATGATTATTATCATGCTGAGTATGTTGGGAATTGCTTATGGGAACGGTTGGGGTCCCGAATTAACACACGTGTCATGTAGGATATTTGGACCGACCTAGGTTAGAAGCATGCACACGACATTGGGTTGTACCCCTCGGACGGCCAAGATTGAAGTGGGGAAGCTTCTCCTACTGAGCTAGTTTGAGCTCACCCCTTTATTTTAAATAATTTTCAGGTGGAGACCCCGCAAAGGATAGACTTTGGAAGGTCTGCATTGGCGATTGAAGTACTAAAGCCTTATGTGTATATTTTGAGTTATTTATCGTACTTTCACTTCCAAAACATGATATATTTTGTATGTTTTGATACTTAAAGTTGGGTGTGTATCTATTATTTTGGCGGGCTTGGGTGTTAGCCTTAATCATGAAAATATGTGTATTTTGAGACTTTGAAACACTTTATGTTTATTTTTGCTAAAGAATAGTTTGCAAAAATTTACGTTTTATGAGCTTTTGAACTTGTGTTTGGGAGTTTCCAAGTGAAAGATGATATTGAGATGTGAATATAAGTATTAGGTGAGTTTTGACTCAAAAACTTGGTTTTTGTACATTCTCCAAACTCATCCTTGCAAAAGTTTTAAAGAAATTGATATTTTTCGCTCACCCCCGGGACCCACATGTTATTTTTGAAAACCGAAGACGTAAAACTCATTTTTATAATATTTGGAAATTTTCGGGACTGGAGGTGTCGAAAATGGATGTCGTTTGCAAAATTGAGTTTTTTTGAAGTAGACTTTAAATTTGTATAGTCAGTAGCTTCAAGCTTTCACCAAAACAATTTCAGGATTTTTTCAACTTTCCTTATAATTTCAAAAATTCATAGATCTCGTCTCGTTGATTCAAATTGAGTTCCGTTTATTCCTTTGACTTCTCCTATGTCGGGTTTAGACATTTGAACTTTGAAATTACTATTTTGCCCCTGAAATGACGGTTTTACCCTTGGGCGAACATATGATGTTGAAATGATATTTTAGTAAGCCGATTTGTTCCTTTCACATTCTTTTCGATTTCAAAAGGCTTTTATGAATTCTCTCCAGTTTTAAATGACTATTTTACCCCTAATATGAGTTTGGAAATATATTTTACTAAAAAGTGGTCTAAGAAATTATATTTTTGAACTTTATTCACTTTTGGCGTCATGTGTCGCTATTAGTGGACTCTGTTAAGGTTTACGAATGGCGGGGCGTGACGAACACGCTTAAACATAAAACCCACATAAAAACACCAAGTAATGGAATGGTAAGACGTAACAATACCGAGTTAGGGGCCTAGAATGGTCAACATCCGGCACCTCTCAACGTTCAGTACTCTACAAATCCTAAGACGGAACTGACGTAGCGCACCCACCCTAACAAGGCATAGAAATCCATGTGTATATATATATATATACATACCAATAATCATGAAAGCACCAATCACCACACAACCTATTCGGATTAATTATCGAATTCCCATGATAAATATCTCATAAGCTATTCTGATTAGTTATCAGAATTAACAATAATATTACGTAACCCATTCTAATTAATTATCAAATTTCACAATAAAAAATCATGTAACCCATTCTGATTAATTATCGGAATTCACAATTATACCACGTAACCCGTTAGGATTATTTATAGGAATTACAAACAAATATCAATTAATCAAATTCTGATTATTTAATAAAAATTATAAACAAATACCAAATAAGTCAATTCCGATTATTTATCGGAATTACTAACAAATACTAAATAATATCATTTCGATTATTTATAAGAATTACTAACAAATGCTAAATAATTCCATTCCGATTATTTATCAAAATTACAACCAAACAATAATTAATCCAATTTTGATTAATTATAGAATTTATAATAGACATCAATAATATATTCTAATTAATTATTGAAATTAAAATAGACACACACCCACGTAATCGGAAACAAACACAAATAAAAATCACCTACCTCAAAAGTGCGCAAAGCCCGCCAACCCACCGAACCATTCATCAATCCAGAGGTAGAAATAAAGAGCCCATGTCGCGGGTAGGGCTGCAAACAAAGCAGGCCGAGCTGAGTTTTAGAATGTTCTGTTAGATATGGTGACTCATTTCCTTGCAGGGAAAGTTAAACTTAACCACCAAACTATCTCTATTTGACTAGGATCTTGTTATATTTGGTGACTCCTTTGTTAAGGGGGGATATAACTTAGCCATCAAGCAATCACACATATGGTAGGAGATCAATTCCTAATTGGATTGATTGACTTGTCCTCCACTCTAGCCTCTCCTATAAATATAGGTGTAGCCTATTGTATTCAGTGTACCAGGCAGAGAGCTAGAATAGGCCGGCGCTAGAGAGCCAGATTAGGCCAGCGCCAGAGGGCTGGTACCGTTGTGAGTGAAACACCTAGTGCAAGTAAAGCACATGCAGTGCGCAGAGAGTACACAGAAATAGAGAGAGAGAGTTAGGAATAATATACGTTTATATTATTCCGGTGATACAGACGTGAGTATACACAGTGTGTGTGCGTGTGTGATCTATGAATCACCTCCTTGTAATCCTCTCAGTGATTTTTAGTGAAACGGTGTTCTCCGTGGACGTAGGCTTATTTGGCTGAACCACGTATATATTCTTGTGTCGATTGTTTGGTGTGTTTGTGTGCGTTTTCTGATTTGCAGGTATGCACAGTTTCGTACATATTGTGTGCGAACCCTAAGAAGTGGTATCAGAGCCCCAGGTTGGAGCAAATCATGAAGCCCGACGATCTGGTCCAGATCTGATTTTTTCGACTGCCTTAAATCAGAAACCGACCACACCAGGAGCTTTGGCACGACGAGACGAAGCCAGCATTGTCAAACACGTCACCGGAAAATGCCACACGCGCCACCTGAAGTTCCGACCAATTTTTTTGCTCCGTCGATCAGCAATTTCGGTTCGGCTTGATTTTCCGGAGCATCGTTTATCGGAACAAGGCTTATAATATATCTACGGAAAGAGAATTCGAAGCTTGACGTTTTAGCCCAAGAATTAGCCCAATCAGAACAGGGACACGCCCATACGCACCCCAAGAAGGCATTCTTAAGGTTTTGAGCAACAAGGGTTGCAAGGCAAAAAAGTCAGACGCGATAGCGATCGCAAGATGGAGAGGTCAGACACAACAAATGACACATTGTCTGCACCAGACCAGATATTGCTCATGCAGTGGGATCTATCAGCATAGTCATGATGACTAAAGTGGGTCTTCAGGCTTGAAGACAGGAATGAGAGCATCTTAATGCACTGATCATTGATGGAGTTGATTGATTGGATGGAAAGTCATCAAGTGGAAGATTGTTAGATATGGTGACTCCTTTCCTTGCAGGGAAAGTTAAACTTAGCCACCAAGCTATCTCTATTTGACTAGGATCTTGTTATATTTGGTGACTCCTTTGTTAAAGGGGAATATAACTTAGCCATCAAGCAATCACAGTTATGGTAGGAGATCAATTCCTCATTGGATTGATTGACTTGTCCTCCACTCTAGCCTCTCCTATAAATATAGGTGTAGCCTATTGTATTCAGTGTACCAGGCAGAGAGCCAGAATAGGCCAGCGCCAGAGAGCTAGATTAGGCCGGCGCCAGAGGGCTTATACCGGTGTGAGGGAAACACCTAGTGCGAGTAAAGCACATGAGGTGCGCAGAGAGTACACAGAAATAGAGAGAGAGTTACGAATAATATACGTTAATATTATTCCGGTGATACAGGCGTGAGTATACATAGTGTGTATGCGTGTGTGATCTGGGAATCACTCCCTTGTAATCCTCTCAGTGATTTTTAGTGAAACGGTGCTCTCCGTGGACGTAGGCTTATTTGGCTGAACACCGTATATATTATTGTGTCGATTGTTTGGTGTGTTTGTGTGCGTTTTCTGATTTGCAAGTGTGCACAGCTTCGTACATAGGGTGTGCGAACCCTAACATGTTCAAGCTCGATTCATTTACTAAACGGGCCTAGAAAATGTGATCAAGATCGGCTCATTTGCTTAACGAACGAGCTCGAACAGAACGCCAAATTTAATGAGTCATGCCCGAGTTTGCTCACGAACGACTCGTTTCACTTGCAGCATATATTAGTCTTGCCAATAACTGTCTGGATTGAGTTGTTGTATGTCTGATTTTAACATATTTTCACTAGTATAATTTTTTATGAATGGTTTTATGTTATAGCCGCAGAATTCCTATAATCTTTTCACAACAATCTTCATAATTTGTTTAATTTGAACACTTTTTTTCTCAAATATAAGATACTTTTACTATTTAACTTTGACGAGCATGTTCACGAGCTTGATAAGCCGAGCTTATTAATGTTCAAGCTCAGCTCATTTACTAAACGAGCCTAAAAGTTATGCTCAGACTCGATTTATTTACTAAACGAACAAGCACAAGCCGAGCTCTCTTAACGAGCCGTGTTTGAGCCTGCTCACGATTGGCTCGGTTCACTCGTAACCCTAGCCACGGGCTTCAAAACTCTTCAACCAATTACGCCCAAACCGAACATCGCTGGAATCCGGTTATCAAAAAAGTTGTTTCGTTGAAACTCCAGACCGATTAAAATGACCGCCTCGATGTCCTCTACAACATACTACGAAATTGTTAAATGGGTCAGATGTTTGCTAGATGAAATTGAAGAGAGAATATATGAATCTACGAAACTGAAATTATGAAAAACTCATATTTTCTCCTGCCGATTTGTAGCTAACGACGCAGGGAACACCGCAGGGAGTCGGGTAATCATTGTAGGAAGCTGTCAGCGTGAGAAATAGGAACCGAAATGGAACAAAGCTCCCTCTCTCTTTTTTCCCTCCTTCGGCCTAACCAGCTGTGCGTGTGTTTGTGGAAGGTCTGTTGTGTTTTCTTTTCCTTTCATTTTGATTCTTTTTTTCATTTTTCATTTGTGAGATAAATCATTAAGTAAATATATGTATGTAGTAATGGTGTGCGGTAGGAAAATAAACAAGTGGTAATTGATAGGTATCGAATGTTGTCAATTTTTGGCCCCTAACTTGATATTGTTAAGTCCTATCATCACATTACTTGATATTTTATGCGGTTTGTATGTTTAAATGTGTTTCAGGATCTTAATGAGATAAACGAGCTAACTTTGGTGAATTAACCGAAGTCGTGTTTGTTATATATTCAAAAGAGAAGAAAAACGAAGAAAAACGGACTTCTGAACCAAAAGACACATTTCGAAGGGTAAAATGGACACTGTACATGTTTTATATATCAATGTACGTGCCATAGGAACAAATGGCATCCGAAAATATGAAGAATTGCAAAAATTCAAATTTTGATATTTCGGGCCGAAGTTAGGCGCATACAGTAGAGGAAAAACAACAGTCAACTACAAACGGCCATAACTCAGTCAAAAAAACTTCAAATTGAGTTATTCTTGAGCCTAAACTAAAGAGCTTTAAGTCAGCTTTCTAATGAGCTAACAAATGCCTCAATTGGAGTTACATAGCTCGAGTTATGACCAAAAGAGTGAGACATGTCTGCAGAAAAAAACTGAAAACTGCAGATTTGGCCAAAAATCCTAGTTTGACCCGAATTGATCCGTTTTGACCCAAATTAACTTTTTGTGCACTCCAAGAAATCCTAAAACTTGTATAATACATATTTTCACCAAGGATTCATTTGGTAGGAGAGATTTGAAAGGATTTGGGGAGAGAAGAAAAGAAATGATTGCGTTATATGAGTTTGGGTTAAGCCTATAACTATAAAACCCTTTGGTATTATCCCTCAAAAAATGAGAAGATTTCGTTAGAAAAGAAAGGATAGTAACTTTAAGTATTAAAATGACAAAACTATCATCTATAATTAAAAGGACAACTTTATTAACTAAAGGATATACTAGTACTTTAATTATTATCCTTTATTTTCTTTTCTCGCATTTAACTTATCCAAACAAGAATGATATCATTTCTTTTATTTTGTTTTATAATTTATCCAAACATAAATTTAAAATATTGTCATCATTTATTTTCTTTTCTTATCTTATCTTTTCTTTTCCCTCATAACTAATGTTATCCTTTCTTTTCTTTTCTCTCATGTCCATCCAAACGAATCCCAAAGTTGGGGATATTCACTCCTAATTTCAAGAGGAGTACACAAAGAGGAATCCTCATTAGAAAAGGACGTGAATATAGTTGAACTAGAACTCTTCATATCTTTGCCTATAAATACCAAGGTCTGGACCAGAATTAGGGGACTCTTAACACAAAATTTTCAGATATTTTCTCCTCATGCAAAGGAGGGAGTCATTCAAGACCTAGAGATTTGGAAAAGAATACCATAGAGGACGATTCTACATCAACGATGCAGATCTCTTCCACCATGAGCAACTAATTCGGTATCTAGGATTTTTCCATCAAAACCTTAACTAAGTAATGTAGTTTATTTATTTGTTTCAATTATAACGAGGGGAAACTATAGACCACACATGTAATGATTGTGTATATGAGAGACCGTAGGTATTTAATACAACGGATTTTATATTTATTCTACTCTTGTCTTAAACTGATTGAATACATTATCTTAATCAATCGTGTTTATTCAATATAGGTTGGAACTCGGATGCTTATATTTATTCTACTCTATAAGGTTTACACAGGTCATGCCTCGGCGAGGTGATATAGATATGATTTAGTTTAATTTCATGTTGTAGGAGTATATTAGAGTAAAGTAGTTTGTATGCACTAATCATATTATGTCCGGATGGTATCTCTTTACGAATTATATTTAATTATTTGCAGTATAATCTAATTCACAAGTGATGGATCGCCCTCTTACAAGCAATCAAGTAGATAGCTACATTATGCGGTTAATGGTGGAGTTAGGAAAAACCCTAGATTTTATCTCTACTACTCTTGTCTTAATCTATATTTACGTGATTTATTAGTTAATTAGTTGATAACAAAAACCCAAAACATACTTTCATAGCAATTCAAGAGTACTACTTTATGAGAGTTCAGAGTACGACTTAGTCCCTTGGGTTCGATAACCTTTCTCAAGCCGAACTATACTACAATACAATTCGTGCACTTGCGAGAATTAAAACTAGGTCACTGTAAGGATCCATTCTTTATCACTATTTTAAACCCTAGTTTGACTGCATCAATAATTAAATGAGTGGAGGAAAGAAGGACTAGGCCCCTCACTCTATACATGGCCGAACCGACACCGTGTGGAGTGTGGGTTTGTGTTACACACTTCATTGATTTTCCTTGTTTTTTGCTTTTAATTTACATATATACACATACAATAATATTGTCAGGCCCCAAATTTCCAAGGACTCCGAAACACGAGCCTAAAGTCAAAGAAGTGATGCAAAAGAGAGAAAAAAAAAACAAAAAATAGAACGTTTAGTCTTTAAAAGCCCATACAAGGGTCAAATAGTCATTTCACATTTAAAAGATGTCAAAAGATCACTTGGGATCGAAAAGGATGTGAAACGAATCGATTGATACCTCCAACGAATCATTTAAACACCTCATATTCACCCAAGGTTAAAAAGGTCATTTAAGGGATTAAATAGAAATTATAAAGTGTAATTACGTAGTTTGAACTTAGGACAAGTTGTAGGAACAAACGGGACCCAAAACGGAGGTACGAGGCGGAAATTACACGTCCTTGAAAATCGGGCGTCGTGGCATGCCAGGACATGCAGCCATGCGTACATGGCCGCGTGCTGCAGTGCCCAGCAGGCTACTCGCCTGTGAGCCAAAGTATCCTGCGCGACATCTCCCAACTTCCGAGATATCGCCTAGGGCCTTCAGCCCCTAAATTTGAAATTTTCCCATTTTTTAAAAAAATGCCGTTTTTTCATATTAATTCTGATTTCGACGTTTACGGTCCCAAAAAATCACAAATATTTGAAAAGTGGGTTTTTCATTTGCGGATTCCAAAAATAGTCATCGAAACCTCAGGAAACGCGAAAAACGCAAACTTTGAATAAAATTGATTATCTCAAATTTTGTAAAATTATCCATCTTGCCCCCGGTCTCCGTTTTAACTACCGTCGGCTTCTAAAAGTCAAATTCTCTTTAAAAATCAGTTTAAAAATCATTTCTAAATGAAAAATTTTGCCGAGGCTACGGGGGTGAGCGAAAACGGGTTTTCCTTTAAAAATAAAAAAGTTTCGTTTGTAAATTATGAAAAATGCCGTTTTTGAGAAACAACCTAATATAATTAATATAATTTAAACCAATACTAACAACACAACAAAGGAAGCAATTTCCTGATATTAAACATTAAAACGCCTCATGGCAATACAAATTATAGTTTTACAATACAAGGCTTACTTTAGCATTTCCGACACCGAAGTGTACCAAAAGAATAAAATCCCCGCGCATAGCGCTCCTAGGGACGTACATCAAACATAACTACCCGGTAGAAGAAAAGTAGTTTAAAACATTTGAGTTACATGATCAAAAGAAGCATATGTATACATGATTCATCTATGCTCTACAAAATAAAATAGTCCACCTCCACAAGTGCAAAAAGGAAGGAAATAATACCGTAACTCCACCAAGAGACTACGGGCCTCCCGTAGTGGGATCATCACCTGAAAAATATTTAAAGTTGTGGGGTGAGCTCACTAGCCCAGTAGAGGAAGCGTCATTGCCTCAATCTCTGATCGGTTCAAGTCGTGTGAAAAATAAAAGTGTTTAAAATGAATAATTAAAATGATCTGATTTGACCTCTCAATTGCAATTACGTTAGTAGTATATAGTATAGTTGAATATATCAAAGTTGTATTTCAAATAATCGTAAAGTAGCAAATTGAATTATATTTAAACGTTGTTTGATTTGTTTGTTGTTTATAATCTACTAAACATAAAGTAAATAAACAGATAGTTATTTTATTTGAATTCAAGATAAACAAGTCTAGGGTTTTGTTCCAACTCTACCACTAGCCTCATAATATAGTCCTTTAATCATAATATTGCAAAAGGGAGATACAACTTATATGAATCAGATTAGTAACGCTACAAGCAGTTGCATAATCCCCAAAAAGATGCAATTGGTCTGATTCTCTACAACCTATTCAAATAAAGTATAATTAGTGTATGCATCATGCTACAACTACTCCTAAAATATTAAATTTAAAGCATGCCTATATCATCTTCTCTTAGCATGACCTGTGTAAATATAAGACTTTATCATGCCAATTAAGAACCATTATGTAGAAACCATTATTAAATCGTCAGGGTTCCAGCCCCTAGTGAAAAAACATAGTTGTTCATGATTAATTATTAAATTCAATATAAGAAAAGAAGAGAATTAACAAAGAATCTTATTTAGGTAATATGTTTATTCTCTCACTACATAATCATCATATAAGTGTTCTTTAGTTTCCCCTATTTGCATTAAAAATAATTTAAGTTCTCCATTACTCGACTAGGGTTTTGTTGGAAACCCTAGATACCGACTTAGCCGCTCATGGAAGAAGAAGACTGCATCTTTCATGTAGAAATAATCTCCATGATTGGTTGGTTTGTTTTTGAGAGGAATATTCTCTCTCGAGAGAGAATTTTGTATAAGACTTGAATGTTCTGAATGATCAGATCTCTCTTTTCTTCATGAAGTCTTCACATATTTATAGACCAAAGTTGGTGTAATTATGGCATAGCATTCCAAGATGACTTGGTGTGAGGACCAAGTAATAGTTGTGAATGGACCAATTTGTCCCTCAATATACTTGCACAAAGAGCCAGAATACTGCAAAAGGTCTTTGCACGAATCCCAATGTCGACGCGGCCGATCGATCGGTGGACCCTGAATTTGAATATTTTAATATTCTATGAATTTATGCTTTAGTTGCTTGTACTTTGCTTGGCTAACTTATACATTGTCTAAATTGAGTGCTTTTATCTTCTAAGAGTCATTCGGGATCAGGCATTTTTGCTAAAATCCTGGAATTAACTCATTTTTGCATTAAAGCCCCTATGACATGCTTAAACACACAACTTGGATAAAAATACAAATTTAGTAAAATAAAGAGACTACCAAAGGGTTAATTAATGCCCAAAATATCGAATATTCTGGTCTCATCAATCTCGGTAGTCCAAGTGGTACAACCTACCCAAGGTACATGTCACTAATCCTAGGTCGGTCTCTTGTCCCACATGGCTCTCACGCCAATTCGGGACCACATCGAACCCAACAAGCAATTCCCCCAACATGCTCATATCATAATAATTCAAGGATATAGCATGCATCGACATAAATATCTCAATCACATATATGACAATTTAAATGCAATGTGACTCAACACTACCCATGGTACACACATTAGCCACTATGGTCACGGATATAAGTTGGCGCCTAAATCGTTCACTTGAAGAGGATATACACTCTCAAACAAGGAAGATCAAATGCACGAGACAACCCGCGACTTAATAGGGTGGAACAATCCAACCTTATATCACAATTCTTGGACTTACTAGTTCCGTAGATTGTGGAAACACCCCTGGCCTATTATTCCGACGATCAGACTCAAGTCTACTCACACGTGATTACATGACAGGCATAAACCAATACCAATGCACTCAACACAACAAGGTGTACTCAATATTCAAAAAAGCCTCAATTAAACCATGTCTTATCATAAAACATGCTCTATATCATATTGCAATATATTATATCGAAAATATCAATATGCTCATAATCATACACATATAAGCAACTTTTTACAACAAGCATTATCATCACAATATCATATTTTTCAAGAGCCTAATTTCTCGTCTATGTTATCAAGACTCAACAAGCATATATATCACATATATACATAGATGTACACACCCTCGTGCAAAAATTAAAGCAACTCATTTTTCCCCTACCTCAATCCAAGCAAAGAGGGCAATCCAAGTAGGCTAAAGGGCGCAAGCAAACATGACTTCAAGAGCTCAAGAGAGAGCTTCCAAGAGAGACAAGGGTTGATCCACAATTTCTCCCAAACTATCAATAAACCATTTAATGAAAGCAAGATTACAATGGTCTCATAAAACAAACTTTAATCATCAAAAGTGGTCTTAACCACAAGAATATAACCAAACCCTAATAAAGGAAATTCTAGGGTTTCATAAACAAGCTTCAAATGAGTAGAAAATTGTGAACTCACCAATAATTTGTTCACAAGTTGAAATTAAGAACCATCACAAGTAAAACCCACTTGATGATTGGAATCAATGCTCAACCTTCCACAAAACTGAATAATGGAAGACCAAAATCAATACTAGCATGTGAAAACTCAAGAAATTGAAAGCTAGGGTTCTTGTAGACAAAATCCTAAATGGGAGAAAACTTACCCAATGCAGTACAAGAAGGCCAAGACCACCTCTCAAACCGAAACCATTCAAAGCTTCATCATCAATAGAGCATGGAGTAGAGAGGAGGACAATGTTTGAATCCAATAATCAAAATAGAGTAAGGGTGGTCGAAAATCCCTCCATGGTGTGTGTATATGTGTGTGTTCTAGCTTTGGATGAGAAGAATAAGAAGACCAAGTGATATATGTAGTTGATATGTGGTGTGTAGAGATTTCTCATCCAAAGGCTAGGAAGAGAGATGTGAGAAAGGGGTTGATCCAATGGCCACTATCTTGACAACACTTAAGTGTACCATCCTCCCAGCACCCATTTCCAAAAATGGCCCTAGGGTTACAACTTAATCACAAGAGTGCCACTTACCCATCCTTTAAATCATTACCCATGTCTGGCACTGTATTTACCACAATGCCACACACACACCAACACTTAACCAATTCTCTACAAACTCTACTAAGTCTTCGACATGTGAAGATAATCATTTACCCCTTGGTCATTAAATTTTTGAAACCATTATCAATACTTTTCATTATTCACGAAATGAAAATGTAATATGCAACTTACGAATTTAATTACAAGTAAATCACGTAAGTCATATGAAACACGTAGTCACATAAGTACTTAATCATTAATAAAAGTTTAATTTAGACGTGAAAATACCGGACATTACATCTATAATATCCCAAATGACAAATTTAACCTCCATGAACATTAACCACTCTAAACTCACCCAAACGTGCCCCTGCGAATTCGAAAAATACCAGGACGCCAAAAAAAAATTTTAAACCCGAACACCGGGTCCACAGGCTATGACCCGAGCCCAACGAAAATCCCGAAAACGGAAGATTCATAAACCAAACGAAATAAATAAAAAATAAGGTCCGCGAAAAATCTACCTGTCCCAAAGCCGCAATATAACACGTGATAAATTAATTATAATCACGTTAAAATAAATAAAATAATTTAAATTAAAACCCGGACGTTACAACATTTGTCATCATTAATTCATCTACACATACAGATGGACATACATGAAACCATAAACATAAAACCTTAATAAACCATAACTCAGGAGATTGAATTCATCATGCTCACAAATTGTAATGGTTTAATAATCAACATCCCTCAATTCATTTATAATGCATGCAAATCCTCAAGTCCATTTGTTACAAGTAAACCTTTTGGACACCATATTACGAATAATACGAACAAACGGAACGAGCCAAAGAACGGTCTCCAAGGGAACAAGTGCTAAAATTCTTTATAGGAGATCTTCTTTGAGAAGAAATAGATTTCTCTCTCTTTGCCTCTTGTTTTGCACACGTAAAACTCTTAGTTGTGGTGTTCCACGTACGTACATCATTGATGGGATATATGCCCTAGTATAAGTAGAGAGAGGACCTATTTTCTATTAGAACTATAACTCTACTCCCGATCAAAGTAAGACATAATATGTCTGAGACTTTTTGTTAAATAATTAATTAACTAATTTTAATCACAAATGTGATTTTACTAATACATAGGTCCAAAATAATGTGGGACATAAAATTATCTTAAAATATTAGAAAGAAAAAAACACGTGATTTAGAAGGAATATGTTAACTTGCTTATGTATGTTTAGTTACATTAAAGAGAATACGTAATTTGCACCTAATCATTATAATTTATTATGGAAGAGTAAGATATTAAACAAAAAGTAGAAATACATTTTTATTCTACAAATTAATGAACCAAAAAGAAAGAGTGGTGAATCCAAAGAAGTTCTAATAGGCAAAGATAAAACTTTAAGGAATTCATATTCATCTTTGTGAAAATCCAATAATGTTGAAAATTTTATCAAATTAAATACGAGCATAGAAAGTCAAAAGTTGTATTACTCCTGAAATAAATGGATTGTAAAAACAACTAAACAAAAAAAATGAAAATTCAAGAGTTATAGTTCATGATATTACCTAGGAGATAATTGAAATAAACCTCTAGGGAATGAATAGGTTATTTATCAATTTAATAACCAATTAAAATTATTTACATAATATTTCATTTTATACATAATAATATTAATCAGAGATAAAATACTTTTTACTAAAAATATGATTTTAATAAAATACTGAATTTTTAATTAAAATATTTTTGTCTTTATAAAAATAATAAATTTTTATTAAATATATATTTTAATAAAAATAATAAATTTTTATTAAAAATATTTTATTTAAAAATTTTTATTAAAGAGATTTTTCTACACAAAAAAAAAAGTATCTTGTGGATTATCAATTGGTAATGTCCTAAAATCAATATTGTGATACGTAGGGTATGATTGTTACCTAAAATTGTGAAGTCATATTATTATTGCAAGATATACTAAAATGTATTGTTGACCCACTGTTCGATCACCTATTCTCACTGATCAATCGGTAACGCATACCCACATATTGATATCTTGACCATGAATTCTGGGTAACAGTAACGCCGCAGAATCACAACCAACCCAAATCACAACACAATATAGATCAAACAAAGATTAATATAATAATATAAATTAAAGTAGTAGAAAGACACAGATTTTTACGTGGAAAATCTTGAAAAATGCTACAAATAAAATCACGGATACACTCTGGTATCGATGCACTCTGAATCAAAAGTTTTACAGACTCTATGAAGACTGGACTTACAATAGCTCCTGATTTGCCGTTCTACACTCGACATTTGAAAGTTGTTGATTCACTCGCGCTATCACGAAGCCCCCTGCTCCAATCTCCATACTCTGACGGCTCTGCTTCTCACGGATCAACGCACACACAGTGCAACAGATGGTGTGTAAATTTTCCAGTGTCTAGGTCATCTAATTGTGCATGAAAATCACATTTGTTTAAGCACAATTTGAGAACCCTAAAAAACTAGAGAGAATATAGAAGATGATTGATCAATCAATAATTTTCTCTCTGTCTCTCTCTACAGAAAGATTGTTTCTGTGGAAGAATTATAGAGCTCTCAAAAACTTGTCTCCTCTTCTCAAAATCTTTTCATATTTATAGAGAGAGAGATTTTCAATTATGGAATAAAATTCTTCAGTTATGGAATAAGATTTCTTGATCTCCAAGTCTTTTGCTTATCTTCCAAGTCTTTTCGTTATCCTCCAAGTCTTGGTCTTTTTACTATTAAGTCATCAAACTTTAACGAATATACCAATTCAAACCCATAACTCATCATCAGCAAAACACGTCATACTATTCTGATTCGCAGACCACCGACCAATCGCTCATTTTCTCTGATTGATCACTTCATCGATCGGTCACCATTTCCAGTGATCGATTGGAAAATGTAATTTTGCCAATTTTTAGCCGTTGTTTCGTTTCTTGATTTGCTTGCAACAACTTCTTCAACCTTTATCACTTATGCATGTTCTTTACTTGGCCAGACAAACTTACTAAATCTAACCAAACTCACAACTCACTTAACATGATTTTTTATCAGAATTATGTCATTACAAATAAATGTTCTTACAGTTCAAAACCATCAATATATAATTTATATATATATACATATAACAATAAATAAATAAACTGAATAATGTGTGTTCACAACCATCAATCTATGATTTTTATAGTAGCAGACCAACAATAATTGACTTACCACACATTAATTCAAAAAGGTTGAATGGCGCAAATTACTTTGTAGTATGAATATAGTGCATATAACTCCCATTATAATTTTTAAACACCCCTACACTAAATATTTTGTGCAAATAGCCCACTCCATTCCATTTTTACGGTGCCTGAAATTGTGAATTACCATTTTACCTTGCACTACTTTGTAATGAAAGATTAGGAAGACCCATTTTCACGACTCATCTCTCTCTACTCACACCAGAGCGAGGGTTCATGTCTCTCTTGATTGTGTCAAACATGTAAGCTTAGGGTGATATCTGACCCAAACCTAGTGTTCATATCCGACTCCCCAACTAAACCTACCTCTCTGAATCCGTGCCCACCCATATCTCCAACAATCATACTTTTGTTTATATATCTAGAACATACCCTTCTCTTCTTACTCAATAATTGAGCTTGAACCCTTGAAAATCAGTGTTTACTGTTGTTTTTTGGCTTTGATTTGATCAATCAAGTGGTTATACAAAATGGTGCTTCAGCAAAATGGGTCAAGCTTTGATAGGACTCAAATAGTCGGGAGAAACAAGACCATGTAACCAAACATTTTTTCTATTATGGATCAATATATATTATATATATAATCACATAAAATTTAATCGCTAGATTTGATTCTTTTATTTTTTTATGATAGTTATTTATTTATTTGCGTCAATTACATTTAAGAATCAATATGCTTGTAATAAATTTCTTTCTGGAGATCATTATCCATTTATGTATCCATGTGCATATATATATATATATATATATATGTAACTGTACATTTCTCCATCAATCACAGTTTTATTTCTCTCTCTAGAACATACCATTTTTCTCTCTCTCAACAATAGAGCCCTTACTCGTGAAGAATCAGTATTTGGCGATGATTTTTGGCTTTTATTTGATCAATTAAGTGCTTATATCAATTGGGTGCTTCAGGAAATTGGGTAAAAGCTATGGCGATTGATATGCTTATATATGATCAAAGTGTGAAAACGATTGTGAAACAGATACAGAGTGTAGGGGTTTCGTGATGTGAATGATGCTGGAATAGTTTCTCAACTAGTCAATCTGCCATAAACCAGAATTTATTGATGTTAATAAGATAAATACAGAGTATAGAAAATATAGAGAACAGATAACCAACAAGAGTCTTACAAGGGTCATACAAGAGACTGCCATCTCTCCCTCCCTCACTCTTTCTTTCTCTAAAACTTTCTCTATCTAGATCTGAAGTTGAACCAGAGCAGAACCGAAGCATAATTTTTGGAGTCCCTCAAACTATAGCCTTGCCTTGGTATTTATAGATGTCGAAGTGAACACTGATCTTAAGACCCCCTTATGCCACGTCATTTTCAATCCCCCTCTCGTAGCCTTTGATTCGCGACTTAGTTAGGGTTCCTCGCGAACCTCCTTGTCGTGACCCTCTCAGTCATGACCCTCCCAACCACGACCCTCCTTGTCGTGAATCTTCCTTCGCGAATCGACCTCGTAAATCCCTCTTCGCAAAACCAAATTATGAGCCATTCTCCCAAGCCAGTTCTTACGAGCCCTTCTTGTGAGCCTGTTCTCAAAAGCCTTCTTGTGAACCCGTTCTCACAAGCCTGTCTTTGAGAGCCATTTTACCTTGGACATTCCATATCCCCTACCATTAAGATTTTTGTTATCCTTATGCTCGCGCCTTGGACATATTATCCCTTGATGACATAGGATGTGCCTAAGTCATGACCTCTTGCATGCATACCTTATCATGACTCACGAGTCCTGCCAAGCTTTTTTAAAGTGCCATTTCCAATGATGCCAAGTGACGTCATGACTATCACTTGTCCTTTTGAAAAGGTCCCCTTAAAGCCCCATTTTAGGACCCTCATTGGGATGCAACACAAGGGCGTGAGTATCGATGAGCCTATGTCTCTCAATGGGCCCTCACACGCACATCTTTGTGTTATATACTGAATCCTGGTACTTAGCCACATACCATAATGCCAGGTCACGGGCCAGTTCCCATGACTAACTAAAATACTAGGTTGCGGGCTTGTTCCCGTGACTTACCAAATTACCATCTCGTAGGCCTGTTTTTGCAACTTTACCAAATTACAAGGTCACGGGCTTGTTCCCGCGACCCCCATTACATTTTTCCCCCTTTCATTCTAGTTCTTAGCCAGGTACTATAATGCAACCAACCTCATTCCTTTCTTTTTCCTGCACGATAGTTGTCCTTTATCGCGATTAGCGACAGTACCATCACATCTATAGTGTCATCCTATCGGCTACAGTGCCATTCCATTTCTTATTTAAAGGATACTTCAAATATTTTATCTTCCTCATCCAACTTCCTTTTCCTTTGCCTCAGGAACCATTTCTTCATTTTTTTATTCTTTAGCCATTTCATGAGTCATAAAGCCTTCCAATGCCCCGAAGTTGCTTGGCCCTTTTAGACTTCCATGATCATAACACCCCTGCCTTTGAACTAGCAGACAATACCATCTACAACCACTTGATATCCTCATGTCCAGACTCGCAAGACTGTCCCCGGCCCCAAAATTAATGGCCCTATTAGCTTGCAGGCTTCCTGGTGTACTGGCTAGACCACTATGTATTTCAAGGACGTCCAATAGAAGGCCCTAGCCGGTCCCTGTTCGCCTTAGCCTCCGTTTTATCACGAGGCACCACAGTTCCCTTAGCTCCTCTATTCTTGGGAAGTTTATATGCTCGCCTGGATTCCTTGGCTTCTGATTTTACCCGTTTCATGGGTAGATATACCATCAAAACTCATATCCCTTACAACTTTCTCATGCTCTTCTTGGTTGAACGCTTTCCAAACTTTTCCCCCAATCCCATTGATATTGTCTCAGACATGACTGACCATGAACTTCTTAAGTCGCGGGCTACACGGTGGTGTGCGCTTTCCTCTGGCGACAAACTGGAGGATTTCATTGATTCGGAGAATGAATTTGTATGGCGCCTTTATACTGCTCCTTTGGATGGCTTCCATTATCTTGGCTTTTATCCTCAAGACGTCATTTTTTCATATAGTTTACCTTCGGATGATGAATTGACATTTGTTGCCATCATACATGGGTGCCACCTTCCAGTTTTTTATAGAACTTTAAACAGAGTTACTCCCTACCCCCCCTTGTGAGTGGCAAGATAACTCAGTTTTGACCAATCCATCCCTTCTTTCATTGCGAATACTGGGGTGAATTTCGATTCTGCCTCAAAGCTTTACCGCAAAAGTTTGTAATTGGGGCTTTACACATTCTTTGAAGTCATCCAGATTCCTTCTAGGCAAAAGGTTGGAGGAAGAACTCTGGAATATTATGAATTTTGGGAATGTGTGTTTTCCAGCTTCCAATCCTTCATTGACAGCTTCCCTACTACCAACAACCCCGTAGGTGTGTACTCGTCTGACCTTTCTTCGAAGCTTCTAAAACCGCAAGCCAGTTATGGAAAAAATCCTGATTTTGTACAAGAACAGTCATGCCACATAAAAGTGTCTCCAGAAACCTTAGATGCCTCCGTGAATCCTCATTCTTTACATGCAGGACTTATTACAAAGAGACTGGTAACTTATCCACTTCTTTGGCTGCATATCTTCTCTTATACTTTCCATATTTTTCAGTTACTTGAATATCTCTTCCATTTTCTTTCAGCGACATCATAGGGCCATTAACTATGATAAATATTCCATTACTACAACCGTGGATAACGCCATTAAGATTGATGTTGAACCTGCGACAAAATTAAAAGTTTCAACTAAGACCAGGACCATCAAGAAGCGAAAGCTTGTGGAACCAGCCATTAAGAAAACTAACATCGCGAATGTCTCAGAAGTCGCGAGAAAGAAAGTACTCGTGAATGAGACCAAAAAATGCATCAACAAGTGAGGTCGTGAGAGTAGATAGAAGTAATTGCGACCTCCCAAAACCATTCAGGTATCTCTTTTCATCTTAGGCCATTCATTTCCAGAATTAACCACGAGAATGCACCCCTTACTTTTTAAGGGCACACAGCTTCAAAAGACATGCTTCATGCTCTTACTAATTAGTCAGATGATTTTCCACCTCAATCACAAGGATAAGTTCCCTCAATGACCCAAGGTACTAACCATTCGCCCTCCACCTACTTGTAGATCTCCATTCACTCACGAGTGTACTTTATGGCAATGATATCAAAAATAGTGAAGAAGAAATAATTGGTAGCCAAGAGCCTCACACTCACCATATGAAGGCACTTTAGGGTGATGTCGTGACAGAGGTCGCGGTTTTCCTGGATGACTATCCGCGGAGTTAGAGAGACCTATTTGGAAACACTTTGTATGTTGTTGAAACAATGCTCGAGGATGACCCTCATCATTCACCCCATCAAGATATAAATCTTCCTCAAAATGAGCCTCAACTAAGAATGCCCCTAAGTCCGGTTCTACCAGCTGAGCAGATAATCAACCAAGAAGAGCCTGGGCGAAACCCATAAGTCACTTTCAGCAATGAGAATACTATTGAAGGCTTCCTCATGTGTCCGCATACATCTTCGCGAGGCCCTCGCAAATTCACATTTTCTGCCAATCCACGAGTTCTTCAACCAGCTCTATGCCTGAATTTCAAGGATACTTCTTGCCACGAGAATGAGAGCTTCATCTCACCAATTGTCACTTGGCGATCCTTCCAGTGTAGTTTGCGCAGTGTTACGATCCTTGACCAAATTGGTGCGATTCACTCAGGAATTTTCACCAACTTCAAGGTTCAGGAGTCCTTCTTTCAACAGATGTACTTGGACTTGTTGACTAACATATTCTTGTCTCTGGATACCATACTTATTAAATATTTGAATCTCGCGATCCTTCAATGTATTCTTGCACGAATCCTAGATTGGCAGTATGTTGGCAGTATGTTGGTAGTATGTTGGCCTGAGACTATCATGGCTAGAGCGTCATTTGAATGTCATCACAGAAATTTAGAGGTACCACCATTCTGAAGCAGATGCGTATGCCATACTCTGTGATAACGAACTGTAGATTCCAAAAGCCCGCGACCATCTTTCCACCCTCGAACAGAAAAATGTCATTCTGAAGAAAAAATGTTGCTCGCTTAACCCGTATTCGTGATAATAAAGAGCAAGTGGAAGGCCTTGGATTAACATATCTTATTTTCAAAGCACCCTTGTGAACTCTTTGTAACTGGTCCTCTTTTGATAATCTATGTACAATCAGTCGTCACTTTAGTGAAATAGCTTCTTTTCCTTTTGTCATATTTTTGCTAGTCACCCTTTCCAAGAATGCCTTATGTCTCATTTCTTCTAAGGCTTCAGCTTCAAATAACATTCACTAAAAACTAAAGTATACAGCAGCCCCTCTATTGCCGCTTGGTATAAAATTATAAATGGTATTCCATCACCAAACCCTATAATTGATGTGCGTCAAGTGTGTACAAAATATGTGATTAAAACTACACCTTAACAACTCTAGGTTTTACCCTACGCAAGTGCACATATCAATTGTAGAATAACAAATGACTTGAGTAAGGGATATCGATCCCGCAGAGACTAAGATTGTTCACTTTAATAATTTAAAAACATTGAGTTATATATTTGAAAAGCTGTTTGTTTTGATGGTCGGAGACCAAATTATCTAAATTAACTATATTTATTCTAAAAAACAAAATAAATTGGTTTGTGATTCAAGAGAGAGAGAAAACTGGGATTTTCATCGCTCTACCACTAACCGCATAATATAGTTCCTCACTGTATTAATTGTATGAGGGCGATCCATAACTGTGAATCAGGTCGTACCGCAAATAGCTAAATATAACCCCAAAAAGGAGTACCATCAACTGAATTGCAACAACCCGTCTCATGACTGGCCTAACTAGTACAGTCCAATTATATTACTCTAATTTACTCCTACTGCATGAAAATAAATTAAAGCATGTTTATATTAAATCGCCAAGGCACGGCCTGTGTCAACCTAGGGTTTCAAGTTTTATTACCACCATTGTATAGAAAATCATAATTAAGCATCCAAGTTCCAGCTCATATTGAATAATCATAGTTGTGCAAAATAATATATTCATTTCATCTAAGACAAGAATTTAAAACAAACATATAATTTTATATTGCAAATCAGTACGGTCTCTTAACTACTACAATCATCACAGTATGGTCAACAGTTTCCCCTCTTTACAATTGAAAATAAGGAAAGAACTACATTACTTGATTATACTGATAGGTGTCAAATATTAATCATTTTGACCCCTTAACTCACTATTGTTACATTCTTTCATTCCATTCTTTGGTATTTTTATTGCGTTTGTGTGTTAAGATATGTTTCAGGAGCTTCATAAGGAAATGGAGCTAACTTCGGTGAATTAACTGAAGAGTATGTTCTTTCTATCCAAGAGGAGAGTCAAAGAGGCAATTCGAGACAAAAATGGCTCCCGGAGGGCAAAAATGGCATTTTCAAAAGCCATTATCTTTAGCAAAGAGTATTGTGGGTTCGAGACGGACGTTTTGGTACATTTACGTTGAAAAGTGATTTTTCACAAAATACCTACGTTTTTGCCTACACTTCCAGTTTCAAAAAGTGGCTAGAAAACACATTTCTACGCTTGGACCTACGTTTGGAGATACGTTTGGGACCTACGTTTGAAGCGTAGGTGCGGCAACGTTTTGGTGATTTTTTCTAGATTTTTCATATTTCACCCCCGACTTAATAGGAAGA